>PVHX01004923.1:0-118902 GCA_004024805.1 Geosciurus inauris | reverse complement strand
TATCCCACTCCTAGGTCTATACCCAAAAGACTTAAAAACAGCAAACTACAGTGCTGCAGCCACTTCAATGTTTATAGCAGCTCAATTCACAATAGCTAAACTGTGGAACCAACCTAGATGCCCTTCGATAGATGACTGGATAAAGAAACTGTGGTATATATACACAATGGAATATTACTCAGCAATAAGAGAGAATAAACTTATGGCATTCGCAGGTAAATGGATGGAGTTGGAGAATATCATGCTAAGTGAAGTAAGCCAATCTCAGAAAACCAAATGCCAAATGTACTCGTTGATAAGTGGATGCTGATCCATAATGTGGGGAAGGACATGGGAACAATTGTGGATCTCTGTTCACAGGGGTGTAAGGGGGGAGGGGGCATGGGGACAGCAAGGGTGATGGAATATGATGGTCATAATAACCCTAACTCTATGTATGACTGCAGATATGTTGTGATTCTATACAACTTACAACCAGAGAATTGATATGTTATCCTCTATGTACAATGAATCAATTTACACTGTTAACATGTAAGCCTAAATAAAACAAACAAACAAAAAAGTCTAAATTACTGATGTAAGCCCCTTGTAAGTTCTAATTTCTCCTGAAATAACTGCTTCCATAAGCAATTGAAAAATAAAATATATACTCACTTTAAGAGAATTATATTATGCTTAGAGGTACTAGAGTCTACGGCATCATGTTGAGAACTTGCATATACCAAATAACAAAGCAAGCTCTCACTCAACCCATGCTGGTGATATGGGCAGTTCCCTTGTCTTGTTTTGCACAGTTGATGGTGAACTTTGGATCCTCAGGTACCAACTGCAGCTCTGGAAATATCTATATTTTTATACTGAGTGGGTATCTAAGAAAAGACTAGTATATATGGAATATAAGAAAAAATAACTTGGGAAGAGTATTTTCTCCAATTGTTACTAAATATTTTACTACTGGAAAATCACCATTAGTCCTTTTTGGCTGAAATAAGTTTGATGCACGCCTACTATGGACAAGATAATTACTTCGTTATTCCATTGTTTCTCCATTTTTGTTTAATTTTCTTTACAATTTGTTTATAAGAAATTTGTATAATTGTTACAGATAAGACTTTTATTTTCTTTTTTCATTAGGATAAGAAATTATAGAAGATAAACATGATTAAGAAAGAATGGAGCCTGGTGTGGTGGCACACACCTGTAATCCCAGCACTTTGGGAGGCTAAGACAAGAGAATCGTGAGTTCAAAGCCATCCCCAGCAATAGCAAGGTGCTAAGTAACTCAGTAAATTCCTGTCTCTAAATAAAACACAAAATAGGGCTGGAGATGTGGCTCAGTGGTCGATTAGTACCCGTAAGTTCAATCCCCAGTACTAAGTTACCAAAAAGAAAAAGAAAAAAAAAAAAAAGAAAGAAAGAATGGAATAGTACCTTGGGACAGGAGCAAGAAGGACAACTTAAACCAAACAGAGTGGAAGATGTTTCTCACCAACTATGTAACATATGCCCAGATTATAAGCAGAAAATTCTGATTCTAGGAAGAAAGTTATTGTTTTTTCTCCTTGAAAATATATTTAAATTATGATTATGTTAACATTTTCTGTTATCAGATTTTCTCAGTAAATCCCTACTATGTGTGTGTGTCTTTGTGTGTGTTTATCTCTGTATCTGCATTTGTGCTTCAGCAGTGCTTCCTAATATTGGCCAATACATTCATTTATAATTTCTTTATACCCTATGTTGCAGAGAAACCTGGTGAGTTCCACAAAGTGGAACTAATGCTCAGCAAATTCATTTGCAAAGCATTCAGTATAAATTTTGCACACCAAACAGAAAATGTCTGGATCTGAACTACATCAAAACTTACTTGCAACACTGTTAATGCCCATTTATGGGAAATAAGAATCCTAACAACTTGCATGTAATTGTACTTGTCAGCAGCACCTATAACTTGAATGTAACTTTTGAAGGACTGCATTTATTATGTCAAAGGCAAATTAGCAGCTGCTCAAATGGGGATGGTAGAATTTTAATATAACATCTGCAAAACAGTTTTACATCTCTAGAATCAGCTTTTTCTCACCAAAGAGTTTTCAGTGGGTTTCATTGAGAAACTGCTCACTCCATATGTCTCATACAGTACTTCATCTTCTCTATAGTAGCAAATATTTTAACAGGCATGGCTGGGCTCAGAAACCTGAATGCCATTCAGACATATCCATCTCCTTTACACCCTTTTTCAATTAACTTTCAAGGTCAATACAATGTTTTCCTAATTCATAAAAATGCCTCTTATTTTCACATTACTACTATATCACGGTAGGACTGAATGCTTTAATAGTCTATGACTAGGTTTTCAATTTCAAGCCAATATACTTTTAAAGTATCATTTTTGTAATGTTACATTCTCTTCTCAATGAATCTCCCTTGGAATTTTGAGAAAATGATGGTCCAGTAATAGAAGTCCTCCAAGCCCTGTTGTATTAAAACAAAAACAAAAAAATAAAGTAAGGAGAGAAAATTTTCACCATAAGGAGGAAATTCACACCCAGCATGGACAGGGATGGTCCGACATACCACAAACAAATGCATTATTTTTTCCTTAGACTCAGAACAACCATTTTCAAATTGAAAGATGCCAGTAAGATACAAGCCCCAGATGGAGAGAACAGTTATATATTGTGATATATTATAAAGAAAGTTTGAAATAAAAGGAATAGAAATAGAAGGTAGATAGGAAGTCTGGCAAAGAGAGAGATGGAAAGCATGGAGCTCTACCTAAAGAAAGCTTACAGGTCAGAAGCATTGTGTTTTTCAACATATTGAAGAGTCATGTCAGGCAAGATTGGTTTCTTTCATTAACTGATACAAAATCTCCTCTGTTTAATGGAGAAAAGATCATAAGTAATCTAAAGGGGGGATTTCCAAAGTTAGCAACCATTGCCTCCGAAAACTAAGAATAAGATGTGGCAGTTTTCATGCTGTTGGAGCAACATGCACAATGGTATTCAGAAAACCTGTGGACTGTGCGCCTCCTCCATAATCCTGTTCCTCCTGCCAAGATCTGCTCCTACAAAGGTGGAGAACATTTCTGACTACCCCACAATAAAAACCAGAGATGAAGTAAGATATAGTTCCACTCCATGAGTGTAGTAGTCAACTGACTTCAATTGACAGAGAACATAAACTGGAGCAGGATGTTCCAATCATGGAGAGGACATACTGCTTTCAGAATGGAGCAAGAAGGAACAAGATCATGGAAAAGGATTGAGGGTACATAACCAATAGGAAAGAGATTATGATGATCAAATGGACAATCACTACTCCTTTTCACCATTTTGGTGATGCAGAAGACCATGAAACGATGTCTTTGATGAACAATTTCAAAGTACCCCTGTCTTTCCTGATGGAGGATAGTTACCTACCAGCCTAGATTAAAAAGAGAGATTAAGTGATCCTCTGGTAATCATATTAATGTATCCTAGGATTATAGCAAGAGCTAGTAAAGAGAAAATTGTGAGCCAAGCTCCAATATTGAAATGGCCTGAAGGAATACCCTAGAAATCAGTATAAGATAATAAAAGGGGGGGGGGCAATTTCCGTGAGCTTTACAGAAAAACTAATTACAAATAGATGAAAAATGTTTTGAAAGCCACATACTAAATTATAAATATGTTAATAGCTTCTGTTGCTTTAGAAAGATGTTCTGAAGGAGGAACACTATTAAAATGATGTTGAAGGGAGGCCTAGTTTTTATCAGAGCAGTGGTTCTAAAATCTGAGTACATATTTAGTCATGTAAGGAGAATTTTTAAAAACACCTGCATAGTGAGTGATTTACTTGGGTCTTTAGTTGAATCCAAGCATTGGTATTTGAAAACTACTTACAATAAGAGAACGAAATGAAGAAAAAGATCAGAAAATTTAAGTTTGCTGACTGTAGGCAAAGACTATAGGCAAAGAATAAGTGGAGAAACTTCAGGAGAGGCACAGGACAGAAACCAAAAATGGCAGGAGCCAGAAAGGATCAATGGAAGCCTAAAGGGCAGAACTGCAAGGAGAGCTTATTGTTCTGCAGTTGCTAGCATAACAAATTACCATAGATCTAGTATCTTGAAACAACACAAATCTATTACTGTGCAATTTTGTTTTTCCAAAGCCTCACATTGGGTTATCATTGGGTTGAAGTCAAGGTGTCAATATCTGTATTACTTTCTAAAGAAAATGTTCCCTGCCTTTCTGGCTTCTAGACTCCAGGGCAGAATATTCCCTAACTTTTTTTTTTTTTTTTTTTTGGTACTGGGGAATGAACTCAGGGGCTCTCAACCACTGAGCCATATCCCCAGCCCTTTGTGTTTTATGTGGAGATAAGGTCTTACTGAGTTGCTTAGTGCCTTGCCATTGCTGAGGCTGGTTTTGAACTCGCGATTCTCCTGTCTCAGCCTCTCTAAATTCTGGGATTACAGGCTTGCACCACCGCCCCTGGCTTATTCCCTAACTTTTTATAGCTTCTAGAGATTGCATCTGTGCTCCACTCACAGACCCATTCCCATTCCTCAAAGGTAGCAACATTGTTTCTCTGTACTGTTCTTTATATCTATTTCTTTTATTCTCTTCCTTATCTCCCTCTTATGTCTTTAGGATTTTCTTGGTTACATTGGGTCCACTTACATAAGCCAGGAAGTCTCCCTATTTTCAAGTCATATGATCAGTAACTTTAATTTCATCTGCCAGATTAATTCCCTTCTGTCATGTGACCTAACATATTTATAGTTTCTGAGGATTAGAACTTTGACATTTTGGTAGTGAGGCATTATTCTACCTATACAGAATTATAGAAAACTAGGAGTCCCTCCTGGCACCCAAGATTCAGGTGCACAGGCATATTTTATCAATCATGTATTTTTAGTTTCAAGCAAAAGTGTTGCCACATCAGTTCAAGAGCACACAGGAGTGTCGGGCTGAGATTGCACAGTCTGTGCTTCTGAATGTTGGCTGAATCAGTGAAGAGTTGAGTTTGTGACTTTAGCTGAAATGGTGGGTAATAGTATGGGTGAATGGAGATGTGGGAGTAGTGAGGTTTCTGATTTGTTTGCCCAGCTGGATTTGGGTCTTGCTTTGGTCCCATTCCTTCTTTCTGTGCCCCCATTTCTTTGCTTTGGAAAGGAAATGTTTACTCTATTCCTTTATATATTGGATATATATAACTTGCTTTTGATTTTTACAGGTGCTTATGCTGAGAATTTGCCTGGGGTCTCAGAGGAGACTTTATACTTGGATTTTTGGGCAATCATGGAACTGTTAAGACTATAGGGACTGTTGGAAATGGACTAAATTTATTTTGCATTGTAAAGTGAGAGTGAACTTCTGGGGGTTAGTTGTGGGATGTTGTGGTTTAGATATGAGGTATCCCTCAAAAGCTCATGTGTGAGACAATGCAAGGTTAGAGGTAAAATGATGGGGTTATGAGAGTTTTAATGTGATCCGTGTAATCCCCTAATAGGGATTAACTAAGTGGTAATTGGAAGCAAGTAGGGTGTGATTTGAGGAAGTGGGTTCCCGGGACATGCCTTTGGGGTACATATTTTGCCCTTGGTGAGAAGTCTCTCTCTTTCTCTGCTTCTTGGTGGCCATGTCTTGACATGCTTTTCTCCACCATATAGTTCTCCCATGATGGTGTGCCTCACCTCTGGAGCAGGCAGTCTATGGATTGAGACCCCAGAAACCTTGGCCCCAAATAAAATTTTCCTCCTCTAAGATTGTCTCATCAGGTCTTTTGGTCACAACAGTAAAAAAGCTGACTAAAACATCAATAAGTATATGAAAAAAAATTCAACATCCCTATCAATCAGGGAACTGCAAATCAAAACTATATTGAAATTTCATCTCACTACAGTTAGAATAGCAATCATCAAGCATACAAATAATGATAAATGCTAGTGAGGATGTGGGACAAAATGTATACTCATACATTGTTAGTGATACTTCAAATTAGTACAACCACTCTGGAAAATAGTATGGAAATTCCTCAAAATACTAGAAATGAAGTCACCCAACTATTGCACTCCTTGGTATTTGTTCAAAAGAACTAAAATCAACATGCTACACTGATACTGGCACACAATTCACAAGAGCCACATTATAGAACAAGCTCAGGTACCCATCAACAGATGAATGGATAAATAAAATGTGCTATATGTACACAATAGAGTTTTACTAAGCCACAAAAAGAATAAAATTATGTGTTTTTTTTTTTTTTTTTTGGGGGGGGGGGTAAATGGACAATATCATGTTAAGTGAAATAAGCCCGAATCAGAAAGTCAAAGGTTAAGTGTTTTCTCTCATACATGGAACTAGAGCTAAATAAGGATAAAACTGAGTGGGAATCCCATGAAAATAAAAGAGAGATTAGTGGAATAGTATAAGGGGATTGACAGAGAGGGGGAGGGATGGGGAAAAGGAGAAACTGCAGAATAAAATTGGCTGAATTATGCTATGTACATACAGGGATATAACACAGTAATTCTACCTTTATATATATCTATAAAGCACCAAGTTAAAAAGTTAATAAATATAAAGAAGGAATACCAGTTGAAGTGGAAGTACTGAAGTGTTAAAATGAAGCAAATTATATTTCATGCATGTATGAATATGTCAAAAAGAAACTCCACTAATGTGTATAACTATAATGCACTAATAAAAATATTTAAAAATAAATATAGAAGCTAAAACTAAGAAGGAATAGAAATTCTATGAAAGATAATTTTTAAAATTTTAAAATAGAAAAATATTTGGAAGAGAAGAAATAAAAATATAAATAAACTTGCATTTAGACTTAACTTTAAAAGAGAAGTAAGTTAAAACCATAAATCTTAAAAGATGATACTTAGGATTTAAGGTTAATCCTCTGTGACATGAAAACAAGTTAAAGAGAAAGTCAGTTGCATTGCAGTAAACGACTGCCTTATCTGAAAAAATGGAAAAAGTTCTTTGAAAGTAAAATTTTATGTCGGCACATGCATATTCTATGGTATGTTGAAATTATGAGATTGGGAATTGAGGTCCTTGAGAGTTCATCAAGGACATTGTTAGTAGCCTAAACTTCATATGATGTACCTGATAATTATCATCTTTAACAATTACTTTTTCTGCTACATATGTTGTTTTCAGTTCTATTTGGGCTAGCACCTTGATTTTCTCTAATATGTCATGAAAATGTGTTTTTAATATGTGGGATTTATTTGACAAGCTCCTAAATTCCAGTTAATACTATACTGCTGGTTTATGACATTTATTGTTTAATGTTAATGTTATCATCATATTTTCAGTGTTTTGTCTAAAAATCTCCTAGTATTAACATGTAGAACATCAGCTTAGGTTAAGATGGACCTGCCTACAGCAACATATGCTAAGAAAGATCATAACCCAAGCATGGAATTCTTAAAAGAAAACAAAAACCAAGAAACACAACTAAGACTTTGTCTCAGATGATGAGTATGCAGTAATATCAAGCTGACTGGACAAAATAAACAAGGGATATGGAAAGGATAAAGGAAGAGAGTGCAGTGGGCTTTTATTATTTTCCTTAAAAGGGCATACAAATAATTAAAAATAAATGCAACTAAGAGAAAATGCATATTTGCTTAAATTTTTTTGAATGTATATAATAAACTATGTTGTAATTGTCATGTTTGAAAACATAATCTCTCATTGACAAAAGAATAAATGACTTTTTCTCTTTGGGCGTTTGTCAATACTCAGCCCAGTGAGTGGGGAAGAAATGAATTCTAAACTATACTAGGTCTCCTTTTTCAGAGTATTATGAAGATAATTTAGATGCTAATTATAAGAATAAATATTATTCTCTAAATGGATCTTTAGGAATTTCTATTTTTTCATTCTTGGAGGCATATAGATAAAGCAGGCTCTGGAGTCAGGCTAAAAAGCATTAAACTCAGGTGTAATCACTGGCAAGTGTGAGACTTTGAACAAGCCATAAGAATTCTCTGTACTTCATCTATAATATATTCAAACTGGAAAAAACAACAATACTCACCTCTTAGAGATATTATAAGGATTAAGTTAAAGCACATATAAAATGCTTAGAGCAATATCAGTTACAAAATAAGTACTCCATTAATTATCATTGCTGAATTTAAGATCCACTTCATCATAAACATTAAATGTATAGTGAAGATATTTTCAGTCACTAATTGTCACATGTTTGTAAGTTCCATTTATTTCTCTTAAACACGATATTTTAGTAGCCAAAGATTGATTAGTAACATACTCAAGCAATGATATTTTTATATTGCACAGGTACAATGAATAAATATGTTGTCATTCAATTAGAATTTCAAGTGGAATGCTAGCTCCCTTTTAAGAATGAAATCAGAGGACCACTTCTGCCACCAGCACAGGAGCCCAGGCCCAGGTCAGGCCCAGGACCACCCTCACCACCCAAGCAGGAGCCCAGGCCCAGGCCTAGGAATGCACCTACCACCCACACAGGAGCCCGGGCTAAGGTCAGGCCCAGGACTGCCACCCATGAGAGGGCTCAGTTTAATCCCAGGACCACCCCAGCTGACCTTTGTGAGAACCCAGGCCCAGGACCATCCCTGCACAGAAAGGGGGACCATGCTGGGACTCCCCATTTACCGATGCATTGCTCCCCTAACTGGCCTTCATCTTGGGTCACTGCAGCCATTGCCATAGGCCTCCCCACATAATATTGATCTTCCCCTTAAAGGAGAGGCATTGAAAACTTTCAGGGACACTATATGTCTATAGGGTAGAAACTGAAATACCTCAGATCTGCATTGCTAGAAAGGAAGGATACACAAACAACATGAGAAAACAAGGGAAGAAAGTACCTCAAACAAGCCAGATACTACATTATTAGAATCCATAGCCAACACAGTAGAAGAAATGTCAGAGAAAGAGTTCAGGATATATATTATTAAAATGTTTCATGATCTAAAGGATGATATAAGAAAGCAAACACAAGAAACAAAAGATCACTTTGATAAAGAGCTATAAGAACTATGTGAATGAATACAGGACATAAAAGAGTACTTCAATAAAGAGATAGAGATTCTGAAAAAAAAAAAAAAAAAAAACCACAAGAAAACAAATAGAAATCCTTGAAACAAAGGAAACAATGAATCACATTAAAATCTCAATAGAAAACATCACCAACATTCTAGATCACTTGGAAGACAAAACCTCAGATAATAAAGATAAAATATATAATCTTGAAAATAAAGTTGACCAAAGAGTAAGGATAGTAAGAAACCATGAGCAGAACATCCAAGAATTATGAGATAACGTCAAAAGACCAAATTTAAGAATTTTTGAGATAGAGGAAGGCATAGAAATGCAAACCAAAGGAATGAACAATCTGTTCAATGAATAATATCAGAAAATTTCCAAAACCTGAAGAATGAATTGAAAAACCAAACAAAAGAGGCTTATAGGACCCCAAATGTACAAAATCACAACAGATCTACACCTAGGCACATTGTAATAAAAACATCTAGCACACAGAATAAAGATAGAATTTTAAAGGCTACAACAGAAAGGAATCAAATTACATATAGGGGAGACCAATTTGGATCTCATCAGATTTTTCAATACAGACTCTCAAAGCCATGAAATCCTGGAACAACATATACCAAGCTCTGGAAGAAAATGGATGCCAACCAAGAATCTTATATTGAGCAAAATTAAGCTTTAGATTTATGATGAGATAAAAAATTTCCATGGTAAACAAAAGTTACAAGAATTCACACCTAGAAAGCCTGCACTACAGAACATCCTCACAGAATATTCCATGAGGAAGAAATGAAAAACAACAATAAAGAGAAGTAAAGGGAGCAATTACATTAAAGAAAAAGCCAATCAGAGGAAAAGCCAAGTTAAGTCAAAAACCAAGAGCAAACCAAAATGCCTGTGAATACAAACCATGTCTCAATAATAACTCTGAATGTTAATGACCTAAACTCATTAATCAAAAGACACAGACTGGCAGATTGGATTAAAAAGAAAGGCCCAACAATATGCTAACTACAAGAGACTCATTTCATAGGAAAAGGTATCCACAGACTGAAGGTGAAAGGTTGAGAAAAAAACATAACATAAACATGGACTACATAAACAAGCAGGGGTTTCCATCCTCGTATCAGATAAAGTGGACTTCAAACCAAAGTTAGTCAGAAAGAATAAAGAAGGACATTTCATACTGCTTAGTGGAAACATAGAGCAGCAAGACATAAGAATTGTAAATATATATGCCCCAAACAATGGATCATCTACATATATCAAACAAACTCTTCTCAATTTCAAAAATCAAATAGTCCAAAACAAAATAATACTGGGTGACTTTAACACATCCTTTTCACCACTGGATAGCTCTTCCAAACACAAACTAAAAAAAGAAACTGTATAAGTCAATAATACAATCAATAATTTGGACTTAACAGACATAAAAAGAATATTTTATTCTTCAACAAGTGAATATACTTTCTTGGCAGCACATGGATTCTTCTCTAAAATAGACCACATATTATGCTACAAAGCTACTCTCAGCAAATAAAAAAAAAAAAAAGCAAAACAAACAAACAAAAAAAAACAGAGATACTACCTTGCATTGAAATTAGAAATCAATGATAAAATAAATAATAGAAGCTATTCCAACAACTGGAAACTAAATAATATGCTATTGAATAATATGCTATGCAATGAATAGCAGAGGACATCAGAGTGGAGATTAAAAATTCTTGGAAGTAAATGAGAACACTGATACAGCATATCAAAATATCTGGGACACTATGAAGGCAGTGTTAAGAGGAAAGTTCATTTCATTGAGTTTGTTCCATAACAGAATAAGTCAACAAATAAATGACCTAACATTACATTTCAAAGCCCTAGAGAAAGAAGAATGAATCAACACCAAAAGTAGCAGAAGGCAGGAAATAATTAAAATCAGAGCTGAAATCAACAACATTGAAACAAAAGAAACAATTTTAAAAATTGACAAAATGAAAATTTGGTTCTTCGAAAAAATATATAAAATTGATAAACTCTAAGCCACACTAACTAAGAGAAGGGGAGAGAAAACTCAAATTACTAACATTCATGGTGAAAAAGGAAAGACTATCAAAATACTGAAGATAATTAGAAACTATTTTGAAAAATTTATACTCCAATAAAATAGAAAATCTTAAAGATATTGACAAATTTCTAGAGTCATATGATCTGCCAAAAGTGAACCAGCAGGATATATACAATTTAAACAGGGTAATTTCAAGTAATAAAATGGAAGATGTCATCAAAAGACAACCAATAAAGAAAAGCCCAGGACTAGACAGATTCAAAGCCAAGTTCTACTAGATCTTCAGAAGAGAACTAATAGCAATACTTCTCAAAATATTCCATAAGATAGAAAAAAAAGGAATCACTCCAAACTCATTCTTTAAGGACAATATCACCCTAATACCAAAGCCAGACAAAGACACATCAAAGAATGAAAACTTCAGACCAATATTTCTAATAAATATAGATGCAAAAATTCTCAATAAAATTCTGGCAAATCAATACAAAAACATATTAAAAAGATAGTGCACCATGATCACATGGGGTTATCCCAGGAATGCAAGGCTGGTTCCACATATGGAAATCAATAAATGTAATTCATCACATCAGACTTAAAGATAAGAATCACATGATCATTTCAATAGATACAGAAAAAGCATTCACCAAAAAACAGCACTCCTTCATGTTCAAAAAACTAGAAAAACTAGGGATGATGAGAACATCTCAACATTATAAAACCTATATATGCTAAGTCCAATGTCAATATAATTCTGAATGGAGAAAAATTGGAAGCATTCCCCCTGAAAACTGGAACAAGACAGGGATGCCCTCTTTCACCACTACTATTCAACATAGTCCTTGAATAGTTCTAGCCAGAACAATTAGACAAAATTAAAGGGATAAGAATAGGAAAAGAAGAAATCAAACTATCACTATTTGCTCACAACATGATTCTATACTTAGAGAGTCCAAAAAATTCCACCAGAAAACTTCTAGAACTAATAAATGAATTCAGCAAAGTAGTGGGGCATAAAATCAACACCTGTAAATCAAATGCATTTCTGTACATTAGTGATAAATGTTCTGAAAGAGAAATAAGTAAAACTATCCCATTTACAATAACCTCAAAAAATAAAATAAAATACTTAGGAATCAACCTAAAAAAAAAGAGGTGAAAAAACTCTACAATGACAACTATAGAACACTAAAGAAAGAAATTGAAGAAGACCTTAGAAGATGGAAAGATCCCTTGTTCTTGGATAGGCAGAATAAATATTGTCAAAATGACCATACTACCAAAGTCATTATACAGAATTAATTCAATTTCAATCAAAATCCCAATGACATTCCTCATAGAAATAGAAAAATAATCATGAAATTCATTTGAAACAATAAGAGACCCAGGATAGCCAAAGCAATACTTAGAAAGAATAGTGAAGCAGGAGGAATCTCAATACCAGGCCTCAAACTATACTATAGAGCTATAGTAACAAAAACAGCATGATATTGGCACAAAGACATGTAGACCAATGGTACAGAATAGAAGACATAGAGACAAACCCACATTAATACAGTTATCTCATATTAGACAAAAGTGCCAAAAACATATATTGGAACAAAAAAAGCCTCTGCAATAAATGGTGCTGGGAAAACTGGAAATCCATATACAGCAAAATGAAATTAAACTTCTCTCACCCTGCACAAAAATCAACTCAAAATGGATCAAGGACCTAGGATTGAGGCCAAAGACTGCACCTAATAGAAGAAAAGCAGGCCCAAATCTTCATATTATTGGCTTAGGACATTACTTCCTTAACAAGACTCCTAAAGTGCAAGAAATGAAATCAAGAATCAATAAATGGGATGGATTCAAACTAAAAAGCTTCTTCTCAAAAAAAGAAAAAATCGATGAAGCAAAGAGAGAGCCTACAGAATGGAAGAAAATTTTTACCACATGCACCTCAAATAGAGCACTAATCTCCAGGATATATAAAGAATTAAAAAAATGTAACACCAAAAAAATCAAATAACCCAATCAATAAATGGACTAAGGAGCTAAACAGACACTTCCCAGAAGAAGATATATAATCAATCAACAAATATATGAAAAAATGTTAAACATCTCTAGCAATTAGAGAAATGCATATAAAAACTACTCTAAGATTTCATTTCACTCCAGTCAGAATGGCAATTATCAAGAATACAAGAAACAATGAATGTTGGTGAGGATCCAGGGGAAAGGTACATTCATACATTGCTGGTGGGACTAAAAACTGATGCAATGATTATGGAAAGCAGTATGGATATTCCTCAGAAAACTTGGAATGGAACCACCATTTGACCCAGCCATCCCACTCCTCAGTCTATACCCAAAGGGCTTAAAATCAGATACTACAGTGATTCAGCCACCTCAATGTTTGTAGCAGCTCAGTTCACAATAGCCAAACTGTGGAAACAGCCTAGATGCCCTTCAATAGATGAATGGATAAAGAAACTATAGTAAATATACCCAATGGAATATTACTCAGCCTTAACAAGGAATGAAATAATGGTGTTTACCGGTAAATGGATAGAGTTGGAGAATATCATGCTAAATGAAGTAATACAATCCCTCAAAACAAAAGACCAAGTGTCTTCTCTGATATGTGGATGCTGATGGGTTGGGGGCGAAGGAAGAATGAAGTAACTTTGGACTGAGCAGAGAGAAATGAGGGAATGGAAGGGGATGTGGGATGGGGGGAGATTGTGGAAATATATGGACATTATCTCCCCTATATATGAGTATGATTGCACAAATAGTGTGACTGTACAGCATGTACAACCAAAGAAATAAAAAGCTGTGCTCCATTTGTGTAAAAAATAAAGTTAATTTAAAAAGCAAGAAAGAAAAGGAAAGAAATCAACTCAATTATTATATCCCATGATAAAGTGTAATAGCTATAATCTACTTTTTCTATTATTATCCAGTATATTTAAATTATACTGCACTACTTAAAAATACTTTTAAAGAGTCTAAATTATTTTATTAAAGTTTTGAAAATATTTTATCAGTTTTTTTCTTTCCTTATGAATCACTGCATTAGGCTGACTTGCTTAAAAGGCCAGAGGTCTCAAATTAGTTGACTTTCAGCTAGTCAGAAGAGAGATTATTTGAGGTGGGCACAAACTAATTGGGTGAGCCCTAAAAAGGGTTTGGGCTTTTTCTGAAGAGAGTAAATCTAAGAAAGAGAGCTTTCCCTGCTGCCCATAAAGGCGGCAATATCCATACTGTTAACTGCCTAGGGAAGGGCTATTTGACAAAGTCCTGAGGGCAGCTTTGAGGAGCTGATGGCAATCCCTGTCTGAGCCAAACAGAGAACAAGGACTAGCATCTGACAAACATAAGGAATTATATTTTGCCAACAACTGGAGGGAGTTTGGAAGTGAATTTTCCTAGTTATAAACAAGTGAGGGTGCAGCCAGCTGACATCTTGTTTGTTCTTTTGAGTCCCTCAGCAAAGGGTTTGTTAAGGCTCCTGGAAAGTTGACCTATGTACAGTAAACTTCTCTTATGCATTTGAAACTCATATCTGAATAACATTTAGCCCCAGAGAGCAGATTCTGCTAGGATCCAATCTCAAAATTCTTCTCATTATTTTCCCCATTAGGACATATGAAAATGCATATGGTCTCTGACTTTCCATAATCAGCATCTCAAAACCTGTTATAGGTTGATCTTCCCAAAAGAAGATAGAACATGTCCACCCCATACTCTCCCACCCTGCAGTTCTCTGTAAGACAAAAGTCTAGTTCTACTCTCAGAACAAAAGTTTATTTTACAAATTGGTCTCAGTTAACTAGTCTGTGCTTTCTAGAAGTATATGTGTATGGTATCCACCAGGAATTTGCATGTCTCTTCCTTACTTATTTTAATGAGAATATGTGAATATGTAGATAGATATATAAATATGTATTTCCTGACAGAAAGCTTGGACATTATAGCAATGTGTCACACAAAGAAAAATATAAAATCCTAGATTCCATTAATCTGTGGACCATGGCCTTCCACGAGGTGCCAATCTGACATTTCTATTGGGTATAGATCAGGTTCTTCATTTGTATAGCATAGGTCTTTCTCCCACTCTCTGAATCCCAGTCTCAGGCCCACATCTTACTCAAAGTAGACATAACCATTGAAATGAAAGCCCACCAATGATGAAAACTGCAATTTATGTTATTATGTAGAGTGGGTTGCCTACTCATTGATTTAAATACTTGCACTTCAGAAAAGGAGTTTGGCTCTACTACATAATAGAAAGACCATTATAATATTTTTTGCTTCCCACAAACAAAAATTATTTTTTCTCATAGATAAGTCAGAAAGCAACTGTGATCAATTTAAAATAATAATTTTTACACATTTTTACTCATCCAGGTTGTAATTATTGCAATATATTATAGACATCATCATATTAAAAGTTTGTTGTAGCTAAAGAGGTATTTCATTTCAAAAATTGAGATTAAAATATTGCAAAACAACAACAACTAAAAAATATTTTCTTGATTGAAACCCACTATAATCACATCATAACTATCATGTATAAAATAAGACCCCATTTATAGAACATAAGTGTGTGGTGTGTGTATATCTCTGTAATTTGGATAACTGCTCTAAAGGCTTTATGCATATAATTATATTTAATGAGCTCATCTAGATTTGATATGTAGTGTTAGCTAACACCCAAAAGTTTAGCAGAGGTTAGTATTGATAAAGAGTAGCTCAGCCAGCTTATGGTTTGTGATCATTTCAATTATGATTTCTTAGTTGCCTCATTTCAACAGAATTATCCCTTCTGGAGTGAAGGGAGTAATGGGGTGGTGGGGATGGAAAGGACAGTAGAATGGGACAGACATTATTACCCTATACATATGTATGATTACACTACTGGTGTGACACTGCACCTACAGCCAGAGAAATGAGAAGTTGTGCTCCACTTGTGTACAATGTGTCAAAATGCGTTCTACTGTCATGTATAACTAATTAGAACAAATTAAAAAAATAATAGAAGGGAGACCAGTAGAATAGGAGAAGAGGATCGGGGAAGATAGGGAAGGGTAAGGGGAGGTTTGGGGGAATTATAATGGTGAAATAAAAAAAAAAAGAATAAAAGAATCATCTCCTCTGTCTTAACTCTTCTTTTCCTTAGCATATCTTCCTATGGACTTTTTAATTTATTTTTCAGAATGGCATCATTTTTATACCATTCATTTGCCCAGGAGTTGCAAATAAAATGCCTCCAGAATGCTGGCAAGGAACTTTATTATGTAAAGCTTTCTGGAGTTGAAGGATAGAAGCCACGGACTATGTTGAAGTTGAGAATGCATATCAAGACTCAAGACTCACAAATTCAGACTTCTTAGAACACGTGTAGAACCATGTGAGATATAACAACGATTTGGCCAGAGAACTAATTAGTGCCTGTTGTCACAAATCATTAATTCATAAATTTAGGGGTTAAATCTGAGAATAGAATGAAAAATGTTCCCCCATGGAGTATTTTACTGTTTTTGTACTATGCCTTGTTAAATTTCATTCAAAATTGCAGGTGCATTTTCATATGAATTTTAGTGTGTATCCATATATACATGCACATATGTATATGTATGCATATCACATCATAACTATCATGTATAAAATAAGACCCCATTTATAGAACATAGGTGTGTGGTGTGTGTATATCTCTGTAATTTGGATAACTGCTTTTTGGATAGGCTTTATGCATATAATTATATTTAATGAGCTCATCTAGATTTGATATGTAGTGTTAGCTACCACTCAAAAGTTTAGCAGAGGTTAATATTGATAAAGAGTAGCATATGTATGTGTACCCATGCATTTATATATATATGCATACACATATTCCACTTTTGCTGAAGTAATAAACGTACAAGGTTTAAGAATAAAATAGTACCAAAAAGATGATATTGAAAAATCAATCACTTCTTACTTTCATTTTTCTCCTTCTCTCTGTTTCTCTCCTCAGAAACTACTATTTTTGACTCAGGCTTTTGATTAAATTAGCACTATAATTTAAAAAGATCATTGCTTCTGAAAAGGAGCAAATCTGTACTTTTTATTAACTCTGTCATCCTCTAATGATTGAGGATTAACCAATCTTCAACTGTCCTTACCAATCCTCTCAAAGTTTTATTTTATTACATTCTATTAAGACAATAAAGAATATCTATATATGGTTTTATAAATGTTAATAACAATATCATCAATAGTTTTTATTTGCTTTATAAAAATTTTTTAAAATGTATTTGCAACAAATAATTGCAAATTAGAGTATACATGATGCTTAAAATACAAATACATTGTAAAACAGCTAAATCAAGCTAATTAACATATACATTTATGGTAAGAACACTAGGGCACACAAAATCTACTCTCAGTCATTTCAATTTTAAAAAATTTTTTTGGTGGTACAGAGGATGAAACTCAAGCCTCTCTTATACTAGGCAAGCACTCTACTAATACTCCCACAAGTTACATTTTTGTTAACTATACACCATGCTATATAATAATATTGTTGAATTTCTTCCTCATAACTAAAAATATGTATATATCCTTTGAACAGCATATTTCCAGCTCCATCCTCCCAGCCCTCTGCCCTTGTTAACCAGCTCCACTGTCTACTCCCGGGAATTCAACATTTTCACATTTCACATATAAATGAATCCTGAAGTATTTTCTCTTTTGGGGGGCCTAGCTTATTTGATTTAACATAGTATCATCCAGTTTCATCCGTGTTGTTACATGTAACAGGATTTCCTTCTTTTTTATAATGCTACAAAGTATTTTATTGGTTATGGTATATCACATTTTCTTATCCAGTCAACTGTTCATGGACACCCAAGTTGACATGTTGTGGATACTGTGAATAATTCAGCAATGAAGATGGGAGTACAGATTTCTCTTCCACATACTTATTTCATTTTCTTGGACATATATATCCAGAAGTAAAATGGCCAGATTATATGTAGCTATGATTTTTTGAGGAAATTTGATATCATTCTCAGTAAGATAGTACTAATTGATTTCCCCAAAGTATATGAGTGCCTTTCTCTCCACATCCTCACCAATGCGTGCTATCTTTTATCGTTTGGGTGATAGCCATTCTAATAGATGTAGATAATAATCTCTTTGTGGTTTGAATTTGCTTTATCCTGATGGTTACTAAGATTTTGAGTATATTTTCATCTACTTGTTAGCCATCTGTGTGTCTTCTTTTGAAATATCTATTCACAAATATCTATTCAGATCCTTTCCCCAATTTTTAATCAGGTTATTTTCTTGCTATTGAGAATTTAGTTCCTTATGTATTTGGGATATTAAGCACTTATCAGACAGGACAAATATTTTTCCCATTTGAATATTGTCTCCTCATTCTGTTGAGATTTCCATTACTGTGTAGAAGGCTTTTAGTTTGATACAATCCCATTTGTCTACTTTTGTTTTCATTGTCTGCATTCTGGGGTTACGTCCCAAAAGTCTTTGTTCTGACTAATGTCATAAAGTTTTCTTCCTATATTTTTCTTCTATTAATTTTACAATTTTAGAACTTACATTTAAACCTTTAAAGAATTTTGCAATTGATTTTTGCAAAAAAATGAAGGTTTAATTTCATTTTTTTTCCTCTGTGGATATACGGTTTTTGTTACTCCATTTATTGAAGACACTGTCCATTCCTCCATTTTTTTTTGTTGCTGTTGTTGGCATCTTTGTTAAAAATTAATTAATTGTTAATGTTTTGTTTTATTTGGGTCATTATATACCAATTCTTTTTGACTTCCCTATCTTAAATCATTTGACTCACATTTTAAATAAAATATTAGCTCTTCAAGTTCATATTTTGTCATTTATCTATTAAATAGCAATGGCAAATATAATCTTATAAATATATTATGGAGCAAACACAGCTAATCCTTGGTATCACAATTTAATCTGTGGTTATAAGAGTAGACATACATTAGAATTTAGTCTTTTGGGAGAACTCTGGAGGATATAGAACTTCCTTAGCATATTGATAGTAAAAGTAAATTATGAGTTAATTCAGCTAGTTAAGATGAGGTTAAGTTAAGAGAATTTCTGTAAATAATTTTTAGAAGGTTTAAAAGAATAGAAACCTATCCACTTTTTTCAATCTGTGAGAAAAAGCATAGCCAATATTTATTGAGCTCACACTTTGCAAGTGAGCTGTTCTAAGCACCAAATATTATCACATGTATGTCTCACAACATCATTCACAGAAAAATTAAGTAACATTCTTAAATTGAGTTACTCAACTAGGAGGTGGTAGAAGTAAAATTTTTTTTAAGACAGTTTTATTTTACAGTTTGTCTAAATTAATACTGCAATTAAAATTCACCTTGAAGAAAGTTTATTAAGTTGGAATAAATAAAATTTAAATTAAGCTAAGAGATATTTTTACCAGAAGTTTGAGGAATATTTCCTAGTATAAGAAATAATTATCATGGAGAAGCATGAAGGATAATTCAATTTGTTGCATCAATGTCAGCTAAAGACATTCATGAATCAGCCATGTGGCTAAAACTCCCAGAACTCAAGGAGCTATAGTGTCCTAAAAGTATAATCATTGCTTCCAGACATGGAGATCTTATCACCAGAGCTAACAGTGAGGAAATCTGACCTGAGAAATGGGCAGGTAATTAAAAACATTTATACCGTGGGTAGGACAAATACTATAAATGGAGAATATGCATTTCCAAATTACAATGTAATGTCTAAAATATCCAAAAGTGTATCTCCATTAGAAGATGCACTGCATAAGATTCAAATTAAACTCTATGAAATCACTTTGCAGATTTAAAAAACTGATTGAATACAAGTGGGCCAATCAAGTACCATCTTGACCAAATGTCTTACTTCTAAAGGTATTTACATCTCTTTAGAGTTGTTCATAATTTATGAAGAAAACACATATAAACATACTTTTCTATTTTGAAAAATTATCCTATAAATATCACTATAGCTTCTCAGAGGTAAGATTTAATCAGTGCTTATGAGGAGGTGAAGGAAGACTTAAAGAAGGACTTGGTGGGCTGGGGATGTAGGTCAGTTGGTAGAGTGCTTGCCAAGGCTGGATTCAATCACCAGCACCACAACAAAATAAAGGACTTAGTTTCAGTCCACAAGATAAGCAGAGAGTACACAGAGGCAGGATCTGTGAGTGACTTGGAGTGGTCAAGGGGTAGTAAGACAGTGTTCAGAATATCAATCATATGAAAAAGTATAATGAATGAAATTTATAAGAGAAATTAATATCAGACCAATAAACCTGATAGAAAGGGGTAAAGGCCTTTTCACTTCATCCTATAATCTAATATTTTTTCACAAACTAATTATTCAATTGTTATAATTTATTTAACTTCTTTGTGTCTAATGTTGTAGTCAAACTATATAATAGGAATTTTTCAGTTTTTCCCAGTCAAATGTGCACATTAATATCATCTGTGTTTTTTTTTTTTTTTTTTTTTTTTTTTTTTTTTTTTTTTTTTTTTTTTTTTTTTTTTTTTTTTTTTTTTTGCAATTAGTACCCAAGTCCATGTCCTGAATGTCTGAGTTAGTTGCAGGCAGTTTCTCAACCTTGCTATTAATGGCATCTGGGACTGGATAATTCTTAGTGACAGGAGACTGAGAACTGTCCTCCTCACGACAGATGCTGCTTCCACTCACTAGATACCATTGTTACTAACCAACACACACCCTCATCCCAACCTCACCACAACCCAACCTATCTTCAGATATCCCCCAACAGTCAAAATTTTGGTCTGTGTGTGGACTGTTAGTATACTTTGGAATTTTTGTTGTATTTTGGCAGATAGCAATTTGAGTTCATAGTTTTCATGTTGAATTTATAAAAACATCTTATTCAAGAATAGTTTGACCAGCCAGGCCTGGTGGTGCGTGCCTGTAATCCCAGCACTTAGGGAGACTGAGACAGGAGAATCGCGAGTTCAAAGCCAGCCTCAGCAATGGCAAGGCTCTAAGCAACTCAGTGAGACCCTGTCTCTACATAAAACACAAAATAGGGCTGGGGATGTGGCTCAGTGGTCGAGTGCCCCTGAGTTCAATCCCTGGCACCAAAATAAAAAGAATAGTTTACATGAAATTCAATCATATATTTTTATGTGTTTGACAATTATATGCCTTTGTATAAACCTTTCAGCAAAATTTAAAATTCTTGATTATGGAATAAATGAGGCTGCTCCATCAGGGCCTTTGTTCCTGCAGATACTAAAATGGACAAAATAGAAAAAAAGTCATCTGAAAATACTGAATAATGAGCGAAATCGCTTCAAGTGGATTCTACAGCATACTTAAATCAAAAATTAACACAAAAAAACACAAGGCAAAGGTAGTTTTACTTGTGAATTCTAATAGATAGTCACAGAAAGATAAATAACACTTATACAGACACTTTTAGAAAATAAACTTCCCAACGTGTTTTAAAGCTCACAAAACTTAACAAAACTTGATAGATAACTCAACAAAAATATAAAAGTATACTATGTACTCATGTCCTTCATGAACATAAATAAAAAATTTCTCAAAGATATAAATGAATTAAAGTCAATTATGTACAAAAAGATATATTACCATGAATAATTAGTGTATTTGTTAAGAATGTAAGATTGGGCTAGGCACTGTGGCACATACTTATAATCCTAAAGACACTGCAATCCTAGTGACTCTGGAGTCTGAGGCAGGAGGATCATAAATTCAAGGCCAGCCTCAGCAGTTTAGAGAGTCCCTATGTAACTTAGCAAGATCCTATCTCAAAATTTAAAAAATAAAATGAAAGAGGTTGAGGATTCAGCTCAGTGGTAAAGCTCCACTGGGTTCTATCCCTAGTATTTTTTTTAAAGCAGAAAAAGAAAAAGTAACGCAATATTGTTATTATTTAAAAATTCATCTGTGTAATTCACCATTACAAAGGACAATGAATAGAGGGAAAAAAACTGTTATAATCATTACAAACTATATAAAATTTTTTTGAAATAAACAATGTTTTCACAAGATCGAACATTTATGAAAAATCAACAGCTAGAATCATATATAAAGGTCCAATATAGAACATTTTCCTACATTGCGAAAAAATAAGGATGCTCACTCTTATCACTCTTACTCAATATCATTCTGAAGGAATTAACCATTATAAAAACAAGAATAAAAAGACGTAAAATTTATAAAGATCTGAAAGAAGCAAAATTATTTCTGTGGGAACAGGGCATGTTACATAAAATTCTATGGAATATAGAGAACTACTAAACCTATTATGTAAATAAAGCAAGGTCTCAAATTATAAGAATATCATGTAAAACCAATTCTATTCTTACATAGAATTGAAAACAAAATTTCGACAAAGAAATTTCAAGCAATTTGAGTTACAGTAGGGTCCCAAACTACATAAATAAATGTAACAAAAGATGTATAGTACTTCTTTTTCAAACAATATAAAGTTTTGCAAAAGTAATTAAATGCCTAAATAAATGGAAAGATGTGTATATATTAGAAGATTCAGTAGGATTAAGTTGTCAAGTCTATAAAAATTGATCTATAGATTCAATGCAATCCAAGAAAATATTTTGAAGAAATTACAAATTTATTCAAACATTTTTACATGAAATATAAATGAGGAAGAAAATCTAAATAACAATATTGGAAAACTTACACTATCTATTTTCAAGAGTTAGAAACCCTATAAATGGACACATACTCATATTAGTCATTTGATTTTTGAAAAAAAAAATCACCAAAAAACCCAATGAAGAGGCTGGGCATGGTGGTGCATGCTTATAATCCAAGTGGCTCAGGAGGCTGAGGCAGGAGGATTGCAAGTTCAAAGCCAGACTCAGCAAAAGCAAGGGGCAAAATAACTCTGTGAGACCTGGTCTCTAAATAAAATACAAAATAGGGCTGGGGTTGTGGCTCAGAGGTCGAGTTCTCCTGAGTTCAATCCCTTGTATCTTCCCCTCAAAATATCTAATGAATAAATTTCAATAAATTATGCAGAGAAAACTGTATAAGCATATAGAGTATATGAACTTAAACTCCTACCTCACATTACCCATAAAATTAATTCAAGATCAATAATAGTTATTAACCTAAAATATAAAATAAAATGCTTTCAGAATAAAAAAGTAAGAGAAGGTTTTAATGAATCTAGAACATAAATATTTCTTAGAAAGGCACAGAAAAAATAACTACATAAGTAAAAACTTGATAAATAGACTTTACTAATATTAGAGATATCTGTCATAAAGAGACATCATTAATTTAAAGGAAAAGTTAAATTATAAGTAGGAACAAAATATATATCTAACAAAGAACTGAATTGTATCATATGTGAATTTCTACAATTGAATTAAAAAATAAATAACCCAGCACAAATGCATAAAACTTACAAAGAAAGATACACATATGACCCATAATCATATGGAAAAGAACTAATCAAATCATTATTAGGTAAATGCAAACTATAAACATGATGAAATGCCACCAAATACCCAGCAGAAGACCTGAAATTAAAAAGACTGACAAAATAAATTAAGGGATTCCTGGGAATTGCAACTCACAAGTATTATTGGTGAGAAGGGGGAAAGACACAAAAACTTTGGAGTTTACCAATTTCTTGTAAAATTAAGCATGCACCTATCATATTACCAAAATTGTAGGAATTTCCAAAGGAACACAAGAACATATGGTCACTGAAAGACTTGAACAAAAGTGTCTAAACAACAGAAGTGTTAAAACAACCCCAAATTTGAAACAGTTCCAGTGTCTATGCATAGGATGGTAGTTAAGCTCCAATATATTCATGCAATGGCATATCATTCACCAATACAAAGGAATTACTTCCTGATACACATGTCAAGATGGATGAATCTCAAAAGAGAGAAAGAAGTTTGACTCATTGAATTTACATTATATTGTTGTATTAGTATAAAATTACAGAATTAGCAAAAGTAATATATTGTTTAAATAAGCAGAACAATTGATTGTCTCTGGGGATATTGAAAGTTGGGAAACCAAGGAGGAACATAATGAAACTTTCTAGAGTAATAATGTTGTATATCTATATGGGAATTTGGATTACACAGGTGTAGATGTTTCCCAAGTCTCAGTGAACATAAATGTAACATTTGTGCATTTGTTATTCAAAAGAAAAAATACTGTAAACATTTTTGGCACTCTAGTTAATGATATGCATGCTGAAAAATTTAATGGAAAATACACAATGTCTTTAATTTACTTTGAAATGCACCAAAATATTGAAGGATAAAGGGATATATAAAGGGATAGGTAAACAGATAGGTTAGTAACAAATAGAGATAAAAATCTTAATCATAGAATCATTGTCGTGCAGGTGCACTTTGATATTCACTGCAATACTGTTCACAATAGCCAAGACATGGAAACAACCAGTGTCATTAACTGATAGATGGACAGTGGATGTGGTGCACATACACAAAGGAATACTATTTAAAAATAAAACAGAATGAAATCCTGTCATTTGGACAACAAGAATGGAACTGGAGATCATTATGTTAAGTGATATATGTAAAGCACAGAAAGAAAACTACCAAGATCTCACTGGTGTGTAGTGTCTAAAAAATTGGATCTCCTAGAAGTTGAAAGTAGAGTGGTGGTTATCTGAGGATGGAGAGAGAAGCAAGGATGGAGAGATGGGGAAGGTTGATCAATGTGAACTGTTACAGTTAGATAGGAGCAAGAAGCTCCGGAAAGATATTGTACAGTAGGGTGACTAGAGATAACAATACTACACATTTCAAAAAGCAAAAAAAAATGATTTTGAACTTTTTCACTATAAATATCAAAAAACACATGATCATTGATTTATGAATATTTACTGTAAAAATCTTTCAACTTTGCTTTTCACTCTAAAGTTTTCATAATAAAATGTCAGAAAATACCTGAAAAATACTGTTTTTTCAGAAAATTCACTTTTGTTATTTTTTAGTCAACCTTCCTTTTCCCTGTCCCAAACCTATGAGATGATTCCTCCCAAATAGTTTAATTTGACCTTTTCTAGATCTAAGTAAACATTTTATTGTGTATGATTTCTATTACTCAATTTTCATTGGTGAGTAATATTCCATAAGTAAATATATCACAATAGGACAATCCAATTACTCACTCACAGTTATTTGTGTTATTCCAATTTCTGATTATTATAAATAAATTCAGGCAGTGTAATGATTCCCTAGTGTTTCTATTATGCAGGCAGAATAGAGAACCACAGAACTGTGTGATTATTAACTTTTTTTTCCATTAGGAGAGTATAGCGTTATGTCTATCTAAAGAAAGATTCAAATTAATATAATCAGATCTGTATCTTTAGCCCTACTTATGTGAAATAAATGTGTCACAAAAAATACCTACCTAATTGGTGTGCACTTTCTAATTAGAATCAATTAAATTAAGCAAAAACAGGCTCAAAGGTCCATATGTGTCAGATTTTAATCCATTTTTAAGACATAGTTACTTAAAGTAAATGTAAAAAGAATAGGCCTTCTGTAAAAATAATCACACAAATTTAACATTATAAAAATAGCAAGCTTATAGGGAGGAAAGCAGTCAGCACAGAGACTTCTGGGCAGCATGACTGAAAACTTGGTTGGGACAATTATTCTTTATTTTAGTCTGTCAACTTCAGCCTGCTCTTTTACTTGGCTAGAATAACTACCAAAATAAAGTCCACTGTTATAAGTTTGAAAGAACAAGTCAGGTAAGATCAATGCAACAAAATTACAAAGTAGCAATTGTGATCATATTCTGTCAGTGAATGTCTGGACTTACAATGACTATTTTGTTTTTGTTATTATCACAGTAGTAAAATGAGCAACATTTTTTAAAACACAGAATATTTTGTCATATTAAAAGACTTTTATATTTTTTTAAAATTACCTAAAGAAACACAAAAGAATCTGAAGAAATCTTTTAAAATAATAAGTAAAAAAAATTCCTCCAAATACTACATATAGTATAATTTTTTTTTTACTTATTTTGTTCTAATTAGTTATACTTGACAGTAGAATGCATTTTGACCCATCATACATAAATAGAGTATAACTTCTCTTTTTTCTGGTTGTACATAATGTAGAATCACATTGGTCATGTAATCATATACATACATAGGGTAATAATATCCAATTAAATATTCTATCCTTCCAACCCTGGGGCACTTTCCCCTCCCTTCACACCCCTCTGCCTAACCCAGAGTACCTCTATTGTTCCCTAACCCTGCTTCTTTATTGTGAATTAGCATTCTCATATCAGAGAAAACATTTGGTCTTTGGTTTTGGGGGATTAATTTATTTCCCTTAGCATGATATTCTCCAGCTCCATCCATTTATGGGCAAATGTCATAATTTAATTATTCCTTAAGGCTGAGCAATATCTCATTGTGTATATAAAGTACATACACCTGTTAAAGGGCATCTAGGTTGGTTCGATAGTTTGACTATTGTGAATTTGGGTATAAACCAAGGAGTGGGGTAGCTGGGTCAAATCGTGGTTCTATTCCAAGTTTTCTAAGGAATTTCCATACTGCTTTAGTCTGATAATTTTTAATAACATTATGAACATCTATTTAATTAAGTTAAATTTGACCTGAAGCTGTCTCTGTACCTTAAGTCCCTACACATCAAACTACTACCACATTTAGTATGTAAATGAGCCCTTAAATCCTAACTTTGAGTTATAACAGATAGCCAGTCACTGGCAGCCATCTTTTCTCAACATGTTCAAATAAGGCAGTATCTTGCTCTAGCCAGTTAGGGGTTTTATCTTACCTTACATCTATGTCTGACTTATAAATTTGCTGTTCACTCTGCTGGGAAGAGCTCTCTGAATCTCTTTTGGGCTCTAAGTGGGGTCCAATTCAGGAATGTTTGCTTAAATAAATTTATATAATAGAATTTGTCTGAAGTTTTTCTTTGAATACAACTAAGATCAATAAATTCACACTCAACAGAAAGCATATTGATAAAATGATCTACATAAAATTGGAAAGTCATAGTACTTGTTTTGTTGATTGCCTTGAGTAGCTAGAGGCAAATTCATGAGATGGAAGGAAGAAGTATCTGATTAGACAGGAATAATTGTCAAATTCTAGCTTTCATTTAAGACGACTTTATGAGATTGCTTAGAACATTGCTAACAATAACTAAATAAACAAGCAAATATCTACCTGAGTAAAAGTCGACTACACATAGACTGATGATAACAATGTGTTGTAAACTGAGAATTGGCAATTAACCAATTGTGATAACTGAACTCAAGAATTAAAAAAAGAAGAAGAAAACTAAAATTCTGTCAGAGTAATTAAAATTCTTTCTCAATAAGAGATCATATAACCAGACATTATGATGTTGCATAGAGGGAAAAAATATCCTAAATCAGAATTTTGAGAATAGTTTTACATACTTGATTTTTACAGAGTTCATAAATTTGATAGAAACTAAACATCACATAATTAGCCAGGAGATCCTTTTATTTAAAAAGACAGAGCTTCCCCAAATTACCTATTAAGATTAAAATAGGAAAAAAACTAAACCTATTAAAAGAGAGAGATTTAAAAAAAGAAAAATTAGTTGAGATATCAATAACAAATTATGGTTTTAAAATGCTATTGAATAATTAAAATTGTGAGTAGAGTCTCATTAATAATTGTTGTTTTAATGATAAATAAATTCAGCCGGGCGTGGTGGCTCAAGCCTGTAATCCCAGCACTTAGGGAGGCTGAGACAGGAGAATTGCGAGTTCAAAGCCAGCCTCAGCAATGGCAAGGTGCTAAGCAACTCAGTGAGACCCTGTCTCTACATAAAACACAAAATAGGGCTAGGGATGTGGCTCAGTGGTCGAGTGCCCCTGAGTTCAATCTCCAGTACTCCCCCGCAAAAAAAAAAGATAAATAAATTCAACAATGAGATTTATTGTTTATAACTCAGATTTGTAAAGATTAAAGATTGAGAATACCCACTGCTGAAGAAAATCCATGGAAGCCAGCACAGTAGTACCTGTCTCTTGATGAGAGTGTGAACTAAGTCTGTCTTTTAGGAAGGCAACTTGGGGATGTGTATTAAAAATAAATGTTTATGTCCTTGGGGAGATGCCAATGACTATCTCAATGGAATTTTTTGTATTTTGAGTGTGTTACTATGACATCCAAGCATATTTCCTCCTCTAATTTTTTTGGCCATGGCTTTACATGAACAGGTCAAATGTGAATATTCAATTAATCCAGATAAGAACTCACAAAATAATAAGTAAAGGACACATTTCATGAACACGATATGTAGTTTACCAATAATACTTCATGGATTGCTGAAAAAAGTGAGAGTGATACTCAATAAACAGACAAATGTGGTTAAAAGAAAGGATTTTTTCTTTTGCTTTTTTTTTAACTTTAGATGAATAATTAAGAATCTGAATTATCTTTGCACATTTTTGAAGGCATTCACCAGAGAATGTGGTTATAATATTTTGATGCAGAGAAGAGAAGAGCTAAGTGAAAATGTACCATCAATGCTTCTAGCTTAAATGATTTATTTCAACTTGGAGGTCACAAAATGATCATGCTGTAAAAATAAACTCTCCCATAATTTGTGTATCTCTTGTAACTCAAAGATAAATTATTTGATGGGAGTAAGATCCAAAGTAGATTAATATCCTTTGTTGAACTTCAAAGAAGTCAAGGTCTTCTGAGGTATCTAAGTGAAAATTAACCAGCTTAGCAAATATAAATAGGTGACCTTGGTGGAGTCAAAACAAGCTCTTACCATGGTTATTCTGACTTTGCAACTTGAACTGAAAAATAATTACTGAGTCTCCAGTTTTTACTTTATTCCTCAACACAAAAGCATCATCTTAATAGCACTTCTTACTCATTTTAGAGTTTATAAAATCCGATTTCTCAAATAGATGCATAATATATATTAGAAGTATCAGTCCCCAGGTAAGAAAGGGTCTTTGAAATGATAAACATATTCAGCTGGAGTCACTAAACTATATTTAGAGCAAAGGTAAAAACAAGAGAGTATCCAGTTTAATTAATGGAAAATTTTAGAATATACATGATCTCTATAAGATTTTTCTTTGAAGAAACAAGAAGAACTAACTTTCAAGGGAAATAAAGGACTAAAAATAATACAATAACCACAACAATGTCTGTGCTACATTGCAAAGTTTGAAATACTTTTAATATATTTGCTCATCCTTACAGTAACCTTGTGAAATACGTATCATTAAGCTTATGTTAAAGTTGAGATAAATGAGAACAGAAAGTATCTTGCCCAAGGCATCTGGTGTGCCTGAAGTCAATGACCCAATCTCGAGTGTTCACTTCTCATTTATCCTGTTAGCTTCTGGGTTCTCATGGGCTTGGTGGTATAAGTATCTTTAGGCTCATATTGCTGAAATCTCCCTGCTACTTCCTGTAGTAACTTCACAGTCCACAGTACAGTGTGAAACTATTGTATCTTATTGGAGTCAGGTTTTCTACTGCAATTTTAGAGCAGTAGAAAATGGAAGAGTGCTCACCTCACCAACAGTCTTTAAAAATCTTGGAGCTTTCAAATTGAGATGAAGTGTCAAAGGTTGCAAAGGATCAAGCAAAAAATCTTAACCATGTACTGTTTGATTGGCCTCCCCTTCTCTGCTCAATGCAAAACAAATCCAAATTCAGCAGTTCCCGTCTATTCTCAGATGACTGCTTCCCGTTGCATTCATCATCAGATGATTAAGGTAGCAGTAAAAATATAGCACCTCAGGATGTCACCTTCCCTCTCTCACTCCAGTCCACATCCTTCTCATCACTAATTTCCCATCCTTAAAACCTAGTTCTAATGTCACTGACCCCAGAAAGCCTTACCTGAGCCCCCCTTACCTGAGACCTGCCTGAATGCCTTTACCATACAGGATCATGACCACCGTGTTTTAGCAGAGTTTGTCCCAACTCGTCCTGCAATCATTGATGTGAACCTGACAACTGTTTGGAATATTGCTCTGCTTGAGACAGCATAAGGTGTCTAATACTTTGCAGAACTTCAAAACCTTCTGAATTTGTGTAACAGGGATCTTTTAACTATATTTATTTTGCAAAATCCCCTCTTTGAAACCAGAAATGCAAAACCTGCAACTAATAAATTCATAGCTATAAGTACAATTATACCTTTGATCTTGGAAAGAATTACAAATGCATTCCAGTCCTCAGTTCTCTCATTTGTAAAATGCAGTGATTCATGAGATTCTTGTGAGAATTAAATAAATTATTTGTAAATTTTCATAATAAAATAAGCATTGAAATATTATTTCCATGAAGTCATCATTTGCTTTTAAAAATAAAATAAGGAGGAATACCTTTCCTGGCTATGGTTTGGCATAAGAACACTAGAGAAAGAGAAGCAAATCACATTTTCATCCATATTCATCTCTATTCATTCTAAAGATGAGCCAAACTAAGCCAGTAGAATTATGAAGAAGGAAAGGATAAAGGGGGAAATGACAAAGTCCTCTCTTCTATTAAACCAAGTGACTTTTCCTACTCTTTTATAAATATTTTATTACCTTATTCAAGTTTGATATAGTGCTACAGTTTCATAATCTTAGGATTCAGTTTGAACACTATGAGAATCTGATTTGCAATATTTCAAATATATCTCTCCCTTTTGTGACCATTAGCCACAAATGTTGCAATGACTTACAAAGACAAAATGTTTCACAATCATTTTGACATGCCAGTGAATTACTATTTGAGCTACTAGAGGAAATTTCTAATGTTCATAGAAGACATTTTGGTGATGAAATTTTTCCACAAACACAAGAAACTACATTTTATGTACCACATTAATCCTAGTGCTAAATTATGAGGGAACCAGAGGTTAGGAGCCATATCAAATAATTAATTTATCCACAAAACTCTCCCTAATTTAAAATTCAATAATCCTATTGTCTGAAATGGGATTGATCTTGTCAATCCATCTATTACATAAAAGTTTGGATTTTCATTACTGTATAGCTAACTTCTATCACCATAAAAATATAAAAATAGTGTAAAACTTAATTCTGACTCCTATCTTACCAACAATGAAGATTTTCTATGTACAATGTGTGCTCCAATGTGATTCTTCAGTGAAATTTTTAAAAATGAATTTCGAATAATTAGGATTGTTACTAGACATGGAAGAGGCCAAGCAGTTACACTGGGTGAGGTAGAGAAGTTACAGTGAGTGAGGCAGAGAAGGTCCCTGTACAGGGTTGCAGATTTGTGAACAAGTCGGAAATATTTATTTCTTCACATGCAAAAGCAGAATGATTGGAAGGTGTACTCCTCCAATGCCAAATCTTCCCTGGAGACACACACATATTGACATTATGTAGAAATTTTAATTATGTCAAAGTGAGGTGGGAAATTTTGTTTGAGATTGGCAAATGATGACGACATTAATGGCTAAGTAACAAACAGAGCTTTGAGTGACAGTAACTGCTGATAATGGAATTGGACTTAATTGAGAAGTCATGGTAATAGGGGTAAATTCACCCTCTAGGCATGTTTTTTCTTTCTTTCCCTGCCCCCAACGCTCTGTCTAATATGTTTGGAGAATCGATGAAATACTATAAGGAAAGTATCAAGAGATGAATATGGGTTGACATCATGAAAGGGGTAGTCCGGATACAGAAAGGATATATATATACAAAGCATGGATGGCATGAGAATGCTCAGGGCTCCATCCCAAAGAACTGCAAAGGGTTTAGACGCTGTGCTAATGAGTGAATTTATCTTAAAAACACCAGTGAAGTTAACTGTGCTATGATGGTTGAAGGCATAGAAAATTTTGAATTCTGTTTTCACTTTAAAAGAAACTCTATTTTTTAATTTTTAAAAATTCATTTTTAAATTATAAAAGTGATCCAATACTGGGGAATAAAATGGATCAAAGATTATTTTGTTCAATTGTGTGCCACATTTTATTTTGAGACAGGGTCTTCATAAGTTACTTAGGGCTTACATTAATTTGCTAAGCCTGGCCTCAAACTTATGATCCACCTGCCTCAGCCTCCTGAGTGGCTGGGATTACAGTCAGGCACCACTGCACCCAACTGAAAGAAAATTTCTTTAGGATACCTCAAACATATTAGGAAATAGAAAATATATGCTTTCGAGAAAAGTTTATTCTACACATACTCACAATTGCATAGCCTACCAGATAAACTCCTTTGAGTTCAGTTATTTTTTTGAAAAAGAAAGCTTTCTTAGTCATTAATGTATAGTATTATATTGACATTATGTAGAAATCATATTTATGTCAAGGTAAGGTGGGAACTTTTGTTTGAGATTGGCAAATTATGACCACATTAAGGGCTAAGTAACAAAAATAGCTTTCAGTGACAATAATTGCTGATAATAGAGTTGAGATTTAATTGAGAAGTCATGGTAATAGGGGTAAATTCACCCTCTAAGCATGCTTTTTTCTTCCTTGGCTACATAAATAACGTCTAGCTTATTAGTATGAATGCAACTGCTTCAAGGCCCTAGTCACTGGCAGAAATAAATGACTATCCCCTTTCTAATCATTAACAAAAGGGCATTGGAAAGATGCAGAAATAGTTAAATGAGCTTGGACTCCAAATTTAAATTTTTAATATTTCAATGTTTCATTACCTAATTGCAATCGTCAATTCTGCCTAAATTTTATATATTCCAAATGTACCTATGTAGAACAATGCACTTATACCACCTCCTAACATATCTTAAAATGTGTCTTAGTTTTGACCATATTCTCTTCTAAAATGATTTAATAAAATCCATCTGTCCAGCAAGACATCCTACATGGGCTATAATCATTTTTGAGTAGAACATATTTTTCCACAGAAGCAGGCACTTTTGCAATGTTCTTAAACAGTATAATATATAAAACATGTTTCATCAGAGCATTTGAAAAAGAGCATTTTGAAAAGCCATAGTTTTTTTTCTTTAGTTCAGAAAATCCCAATAGGCTTTTTCCTAATGGCATATGTAGTATATCATATGTAATATTTCTCACTTTGACTTTTTAAGTAAAAATTTTACCTAAAACCCACCACAACATAGATTTTTCTTGGCCTTACACAGATGTTTCTAAGGAATAAGTAAAAGATAATCTTCAAGCTACAGCACCAAAAGAGATACTTGGTAAGAAAATAAAGTCACATTTTATCTTAATACATCTGCACCCTGGCTACAAGTTTACTGAAAGATGTAGCATATAGGTCAGAATATGCATATTACCCATGTCCTGTGTCTTATTTAGAAAATGGCCTCATAACCACTTTACACTAATTCTTTAAATCAGAAAAACAGACCACACTATATAATTTGAGAAGTACATAAAATGACAAGAGTGGAAATCACCCAGTTCCAAATTAAAGGAACATGTTTTCCCATGCAAATTAACCCATGCCAAATGTCAGTCATTAATATTTCAGACATTCAGGAAGACAGCTGGAATAGCACTGGGACGAACCCGCACAGTACAACCTAAAGTGCAAGTTATCAAAGATAGACTATCATTACTGTAGATAAAGTAAACACAATCTGCTAAAGAACAACGTCTCTACTTGATTGATAATGATTATTATCAGAAATATGGTTGCATTCATATTATTCCAGAAGGATTTACAGAGATTAATGTGATATTAATTGCCTACAATTCTGCCAAAACCAGGCTATTAAATAACTTTTAGGTCCAGAAATAAAGCCAGGAAAATTTCTTACCGACACTAAGATAGAATTGCCTACTTATTTTTTAATTCAAGGGTTCTAAAGATTAGGAAAAAGAAAAAGAGCGAAAAATGAGAAGAATCAAGAGGATGTCTCTGATAACAACTTCCATGTTTCAACAAACTATTCTATCAACAAAACATATGAGAACATACCTAAGAAAGTGATCAAATTAACAACATAATGCTAACCTCTCTTTGTATTAGGGAAAAATGATTGACATCTGGGGTAAGTTTTCTGTAGTCAATTAATCTTTTCTTTATTAATCACTTTGTTTCACCTGGATAAATATATAATGAAAAAGCTACAAAATCATATTATTAAAGTGGCCCATTTAAGAAAGAATGTCCACATATATTTATGTTCTGATGAGACATATACAGTACTATCTATAAGTTTCCATGATTTTTACGTTTCTATTATGAAATTCACAACTTAAGTTTAATTTTGAAAAAAATAGTGGTTAAACAATTAAAATAAAAGGCATACATCAAAACAAATGTATTCTTTTAAAACACATATCTTAAAAGAGTAATTATAAATTATTAAAAATTTAAAGCCCCCCTTTGTATAATGCTAAAGATATATATTTTATAATTAAATGTATTAAATTATTTCTATCGAAATTATTTTTGAATACATGCTATTATATACAAATGCTATACAAGAGATGTCTAAAAGAACAACTCTCTTGTAACAGTGTACTTATTTAGCATAAATACATATATGGAAACCATTTATAGATATCTAAGGTTTGCTTTAAAATCGGAATGGGTAGTTTTTGTGTGTTCAGAAAAATTACATGAATTCATCGTGAGTTACAAGTTCAGACAAGGTGAAAGGCAATATGTTATTTTCAAGATACAGGAAAATTTATAACACTTGAAGATTACTTTTTCACAAGGTGAATAATTCTTGTTTGGTCTTTATAATTTCGCCAACACTTCAGAGGATGTGTGGGTCCACATTCCCTGATGGTCAGTCTGATTTAGACACCTTGTAATTTTGACCTTTCTCCTAGAAATACTTGTGAAGGACAGGCCTGAAGCCCAGTTAAGAATAAACTCATCTTATTTCAATCTGTACTGTTACCAAAGGTTAATTTGAAGAGTGATTTCATTTTAATTGCTTTTGCTGTTAAGCCAACAAAATGTTTTGGAGAATTTGTCTTAAAACAAGTTATTTATAAAAAATGGAACTAAAAAAATCATAAAATAGTAAAGTTCAAAAACATCTTTTTTCCACTAATTTATTACACATGAAATATTTAAAATTATTAAAAATTGTATTAATTTACAAAAATGTCAAACAATCCATGAGAATATGAGGTAAGTTTAGAATATTCTGTTTCATCTTTATCCAATACATTCCCTTCTGCTTCTCAGAGAACACATTTGAATAACCACCCTAGCCTTTCTCTGTATGGTTATACACTTTGATAGGTACAGTTTTATGGATATGCTTAACAAACATGAGAACATACTATACATATTTTAATTTTCAAAAAAGTGCCTTAACGAAGAAGAAATCATAAATATATTTCCACATTTTCTCAAATCTATTTTGTATTTTAGATGGGTGCAGGGTATTTAGTATTGCAGACATAGCATTGTGTAATCATTGTCCTATAGATGGTCACATATGCTGCTTTGAAAAAATCTTCCCAAACTATGTTACCCTGAATATAACTTTTTAGTATGGACTATAGACAACATGTATATAAGCATTTCTGTAGTTGAATATTTTGGAAAGGAATTTTTAATCAAAATTTATATGTACTTAAAATTCAGTAAGTATTCATGAACGAATCTCAAGAAAGGATTTATCAATTTACATTTCTATCAGAAACTTATTAAAATACAAGTTTCTACTCATGTCTAATAATAGATATCATCAATCCTACAATTATTTCTAATATATGTCAAAAATTGTACTCACTTTCAGTGAGTCTGAACATTTCTGAAGTATTTATTGATCATTTGTGTGGCCTGCCACAAATTATCCATTTACATGTTCTGACTGTTTTGCTCTTGAGTTGCTTAGAGATATTATATATAGATTTATAGATGTATCCATATATAATGAGTAATAATTTACTTAGTAAATGTTTTGTAGATATTTATTGCAAAAAAATAATGTATCGTGCACTACACTTATTATATTTTACTATGCTGATTCTAAATGCTATTATGCTAACCCATCAGTGTCTGCTTTTATACTTCCAAAACATAAGTAAAAAGTCTACATGCTTCTAATTATAAAACTATTTTCTTACATTCCAATTTCTCCCTTTCAGGTCGTTTGACATTTAAGCTATTTGAGCATCTTCAGTTTTTGGAGTAGCATTACCTAGGAGTTCAATATTATTTTTAATAAAATAGGTAGCTAACTTTTCCAGAAGCATTCATATAATAGCTCATGTTTTCTTTTCTTGACCCTTCTTTAGTGTAGTCTGTTTTCTTTAACCTCTTTTTAGTTCATTTTAAAAATGTATTTACATTTCCTCCTTAATTGTGTCCTTATTTCTGTCTTTATTCCCCAATCTTCCAGAATCAAAATTCTCTGCACAATCAAGTAGCATTGACAGTGAAAAAAATTAAAGACAAGCAGCAATAGACACACAATTGGTTGTCTTGAATTCCATCTCTGGGATGGAACGTTAAGGAAATTACATGACCATAAAGCTGGAATAAATATATCTGCTCAATTATATAAATGCAACATATATAAAATAATATAATGAGGTTTAATCACTATTGCTCTACAAACTGAAAATTGCTATTGTTGTTTTTTCAAAAAGTCTTGTTTAATATTTGGCATTACAAGTCTTTAAATGACAAGTACTAAAAGGAAATGAAGAAAATAAGCCAGCAATCATTTCAATATGCTTGTGCATCTCACTGCTGTGAGGAATCATTCATCATTCTGCAGCATGAGTAAACTCTCCATCCCGCTTCTACCAGGGGGCATTATTGGGCCCCAACAGTGAACATTAAAAGAAAGTCAAATTGCAGAATAGAGAATTAATGAAAGGAAATGAAGGAGAAGAAAAACATTGTTCTAATCATTCTTTGAGTTCTTATAATTATGAAGTTAAATCATTCCTTGAGGGTTATTATGGTGATAATTGCATAATGGAGAGGGGATGGCAGATTAGGATAAGATATGTGGTGGTTTCTAAGCTTGTATAATATGTTAATTTTTTAAAAAATCAGCAAAGAAATTATTTCTTTCACAGAGAACCATCATTTGAGTTTAGTCCTGCAATTCAACGGCTGTTTATTAGGAGGAAAGTGAGCACTTTCCAAAGCAACCTGGAGAAGATGTATAGGAATGAACGCATGATGTTTTGGTCATTGCTAACAGGAATGGGTCCTTCAGGAATAACTCTTAGAATTCTCAGGTATTCTCCAGATGTTACATTGGTCATTTGTGTTTGTGGTACTAGAGATTTAACTCAGGGGCACTCTACCACTAACCTATATCCCTAGTCCTTTTTGTTTTGAGAAATGATCTACGTTACTCAGGTTAGCCTTGAATTTGTAATCCTCCTGCCTCAGCTTCTGGACTCCCAGAGATTAGAAGTATGTGTCACCGTACCAGGCTCCCTAGTGTTTATTAATCTTATTGTTATCCTTATATAAATGAAATGTCTTTGGCATTGCTCATTATATTGAGGGTGGTTTAATCTCATTTTCAAATCCCACATTCATAATTCATTGTATTTACTAACTGGTTCAAAATGAAACCAAATTTCTCTTATAAATAATAAGTTCTTGTCTAAATTCTATATGTTACCACCTTACTCCTTAAACTAATTTAATAAATAAATAATATTTACATTATCAACATTTGTATTTTTTACATAATTTATTGAAGTTAAATTCACAAAAAACAAAATTAACCATTTTGGAGAAAATAATTCAGAGTAATTAGGACATAATACTAAACAACTACCTCCTCTCTCTAATGCCAAAGCACTTCCATTATTGCATACTAAACCCCAAACCCATTAAGCAGTTTCCCCCATTTCCTCCTTTTACTATTTCGTAGATGCAACCATACTCATTCTGTCCCTATGGGATATATCCATTTTGGGTGCTTCATATAAATGGAAACACACTATATGGAACTACATGACTAGTTTCTTTCATGAGCTTAATATTTTGGAAGTTTACCCACATTGTGGTGGTATGTCATCATTTTATTCACTTTTATTTTGGAAAAATATTCCATTATATGTATATACCACCATTCACTTATCCATTAGTCTGCTGATGAATATTTGGTCTGTTTCCACCTTTGGCTATTATGACTATGCCATGCAGTTCTGTTATGAGTGTGCATGTGTACTTGTTTGAATACCTGTTTTCAAAATATTTTTTGGTACATACCTATGGATGGACTTGCAATTAATATGGTAATTCTATGTTTAACTTTTTGAGAAACTCTCAAACTCCTTTTGAAAATGCAGAGGCTAACCCACTCCCACCAGCAATATAAGAGGGATCGAATTCCTATAACTCTTCTTATTTTCTTCCCTTTTCTAAGGTTATACTCATAGTAGGTGTTATTAAATGGCACCTCTTAGTTGTCTTCCTTCTCTCTCATTTCCTCTTGTTAATTCTCTAGCCTGCAATTTACTTAAGCAAATTAGTCATTAAGGAAATGTACTAACATTGAGCATCTTTTCATGCATTTATTGGCCATTTGTAAATCTTTGGAGAAATGTTTATTCAACATTTGTATTATTAAGCCCCATGAAATGGAAAGTAAACTTCTAAAATTTACTTTATCTGTTATAATTCTTCAAATGTCCATCCTACTCTGCTAGAATGGAATGATTATTGTAAGGCCAAATAAAAGGCCCTTGCTATTCTATTTTCTGTGATATTTTACTTCAGAAGATGTAGGCAAAATACCTGAAAAACATATAATTAGGAAACCTAGATGTGCCTTACATATTGAGAAAGCACCCAACTAATTCTTCTGAGGCTATTCAGGAAATCGTATGCACCAAAACAAATTTTACCCTTTATGCCCATATGGTGAAATGTAAATGTAAATAAGAAATTTTGTCATGTATGAATAGTAACAATAGCTGAGTGTCAACCAATGTAGCATAAAATTTAGCAAATAGCCTTTTATCTTCCTTGAATTGTAGTTTCCCTAAGGCAAGTCTCACTTCACAGTCAGAGCAGAACATTAGAAAAATAACTCAGTTCATCTATCTCCAAATATCCCTAGAAAGTCAATACCAAATAGATACATAGAAAAATTCCTCTGCCATTATCTTATTCCATTAGTACTATTATAAGAAAATACCTGAGACTGTGTAATTTGTAAATAATAAGAATTTATTTCACAGTTTTGGAGGTTCAGTAATCAAAAGTCAAGGCATAGGTGGATTTGGTGTCTGGTGAGGACCCAGACTCTTTCCAAAAAGGTGCTTTGAATTCCCTGACTTCACATGGTGTAAAGATGAAAACGATGAACACCATGTTCTTCATGGTGGAAGTGATGAAAGGGAAGAAAGGGAGGAGGGAAGAAAAGGAAAGAAGAAAGAGAAGAAAGGGAAGCACTCTGAGGCATCTTTTATAAGAGCACTCATCACATTTATGGGTTCTCTGCTTCATAATCACCTCCTAAGGGTGTCACCTCGATACCATCACCTCAGCAGTTAAGTTCCAATGTATAAAACTTGGAAATTTGGAAGAACATATACATTCAAACCATAGTAATCAATACTGAAGTGGTTATCTTAAATGTACATTAAATAACATGAATCTAAAATGTATATCCATATATCAAGGACAAGTCTTTCACTATGTTCTTTGTTCCCACAAATTGCATTTCTATTATGTAGAAACCTTCTAACCCCAAGTTGATTCAGTAACTTTTGAGGTCACTGGCTGTACAATTATAACCTGTGATTACCTATTTTTATTTTCTTTATTATAAATTTAATTACATGTACAAGCCAAGATACCACAGGCATTTTCAGAGTTTCATTTCATCCATTTATTCATTCACTCAAAAACATTTTAAAATGTCTTACAGTGGCAATGTGCCATTCTAGGAATGGAAGACTCAAAATGAATCCAACACAATCCTATTCATAAGAAAGCCCACAGTCTCTTGAAATATAGGAACAAGAGATTTATGATATGGTACGTTAAGTGTTAAGATCCTCACAAACTCAATACGCTTTAAGAGAACAGAAAGAACAAATAGCTGAGGAGGACTCATGAAAGCTTTACAGAAAGAAGAGAAATTTTTTCAGAAAGAAGGGAAGCTAAGTCTTCTGTAACAGGAAAATCAGGCAAGGGGAACTGAAATTATCTTTATGAATATAATACTTGTGTTACCCAAGAATGTTTGACTTACTCTTTCTCATCAACTACCAGAATGTGTGACCTTCCACTAATGGTGGCCATAGCTCATCCAGAGATAAAACCTAAAGACCATCTCTTAAGTCATAGTTGCTCTTATTCTCACCAAATCCAAACTTTTTAATTGACTGAGTGAAAGTTTACAGAATACACAGACCTCAAGCAAAATCAATACACATATAAAAAATTAGTGTTTGGTACTGACATATTATAAATGGAAGTAAAATTAATGATAATTATAGATTCCTAATGCAGTTATATAAGATTAAATAGATCCACTGCTTAAAGAAATTGATTCTGGATAAATTTAATATTTATAAGACAAATAAGTATTATGAATAAAATCTTAATTATTGGGTTCTAATATTAAAACTTTAATAGAAATAAAAAGAAATATTTTAGATTTGTTTTTTTCAGAAATTAAAAATTGTCATTGCTTATTTACCCTTATTTGATCCCTAATATTCCTGAGACCCTTTGAAGAAAGGCTTTTTTCTGGGCTGGGATTGTGGTTCAGTGGTAGAGTGCTTGCCTCGCATGTGGGAGGCACTGGGTTTGATCCTCAGCACTGCATATAAATAAATGAATAAATAAAGGTAAATCAATAACCAAAAAATTTTAAAAAAAGAAAGGTTTTCTTCTAAATGCTATTTTCAACATATGAATTTATCTTGTTGAATCAATATAGATAATATACTTACACATCTTCCACACTGTGAGGAAGTATTTATCTTAAGAGACTAACAGACATTTTCCTTCTGTAGAAAATCACAGTGCTAATATAAACACACATTCATAAACAAAGGAGTTGCATCTCTTCATTTATCTATTGAGGAGGAAGAGGAGGAGAAGAAGAAGAAGAAGAGGAGGAGGAGGAGGAGGGGAGGAGAAAGAGGACGGAAAGAGAATGAGTTCAGGGGAAGAGAGGAGGAGGGTTGGGAAAGAATAGTTGGGGGAATGGATACTATTGAAGCATGTTGTATGTATGTATGGAAATGTCACAGTAAAATGCATTCATTTGTACAATTAATATATACTAATAAGTATAATGAAAAAGGAATATAAAGTGTAATTGTAACCATCAGCAGCCTTCAGAGTAAATAAAAAATTTTGTCTATTTAAAAATGTTTTTCAAAACATTGAATAACTAATACCTGTAGCCAGGCTTTGGGAATTCATGTATATTTGCATTTTGTCTTACCTCAAATTAATGTCATAAATTTATGCCTACTACTTGCCCTACAGCACTTCCAGGGATATTTGTTATTTGTTCCATGGGGAAACCTCAGTGGCTTTCTTAATCACTACCAAAGTACTCTTCAGAGTAAACTGCAAATCAGAATAGATATCTTTCTTGAAAGAAAGATTAAGTCCACCCAGAAAACTGAAACAAGTTCATATCAGTTTATAAACTCACATGATTTAATTTATATAACTCAAGTTGCCTAAGATAATTATAAATATTAAATAAACTTTGAGAGACTTGAGGTAAAAGAGGAAGAAAATAAAGGGAAATAGAATATATAGGGAATATATAATTAATATACATTTATTTTTCTTGTTTAGAACAAAAAATAATAAATATATTAGAGTAAGTATGATATGTAAGGCATATGATAGAAGCAATAAAGTGGAATAAAATACTGTTTTGTGAGTACTAATAGTAAAATGGGAAAAATAATACCTACTAAGGTTTTTGTGAAAATTAAATGATATGATGTGGATAAGCAATATGTTTCATTGTGTGCACATGGTAAAACTTCATTAATTGATAAATAATTTTAATGGCATGTGAACCATAGAAAAGAAAGTAAGTTTATTGGTAAATAATTTTGATGGAACAATTAAACTCTAGAGAAGAAGATTAACTCACTATTAACTCACTATATTTAACATCATGCATAGACTACCTGTCCAAGGCTTAAAGGCCAAGAATAAAATAAGAATAATTAAAACAAATCAATAGGCAAGAGTTAGATTATGAGGCATAGCTTATAAATCTGACAATGTGAGCAGAAGAAAGCTAGATGAGTTTTAATGGAACAAAGGAAATAGTGATGATTTTATTCATATTTCATACAAAATAAAATCTTATTCTATAAATTAGAAAGACATCCGTGTTCCTACCTTTGAAGAGAGAAATATTATCTTAAATGATGGATGGCTACTGTTGGTTTAGAAAATAAACATAGTATAGGTGGGTGATATGATACTTAAACAACATTGACAGATTTGCCTGGATAAAGACTTACCATAGTTTTATGAACTTCTACTGGCAGTCAGGGAAAGAGCTAGCCAAAGAATAATGTGTGAGAGAAAAACTTTCTAGAATAAAGTGGAGCCCAGTGAGTAGCAAGTAGAAGGTCCTATAGCAAGGACAGCCAACTACATGGAATAGCTAGTCAGCTCTGGAAGGAGATGTCTAATTAATAGGTTTATATTGTTGCCTAATGTTCTGTCATAATCTCAGAACTTCAAGAAAAAATCTGACACACTGTGTATTTTCATGGTGGTGCTATAATAATTACCACAAATTTAGTGGTTTTAAACAACACACTTTTATAGTTATGGCAATCTGAAGTCTACAATGTGTCTTGAAAGATTGAAATCAAGGTTATTAGCCAGGCGCGGTGGCACACGCTTGTAATCCCAGCACTTAGGGAGGCTGAGACAGGAGAATCACGAGTTCAAAGCCAGCCTCAGCAACGGTGAGGCACTAAGCAACTCAGTGAGACCCTGTCTCTACATAAAGCACAAAATAGGGTTGGGGATGTGGCCCAGTGGTCGAGTACCCCTGAGTTCAATCCCTCATACTGAAAAAAAAAAGAAAAAGAAAAAGAAAGGAAAAGAAAAAAAGAAATCAAGGTTGTTGGCAAGACTAGCTATTTCTGGAAAATCTAGAGGAAAATTCATTCCTTGCCCCTCTATTTCTAGAGACTGCTTGTTTTCTTTGGTTTATAGTCACATCACTCTAATTTCTGTTTCCACCATCACATTGTATATTACAAAGATATTCCTGCCTTTCTCCTATTAGGACTGTTGTAATTATGTTAGGCCCATCTTGATAGCACAGGGTAATTGCTTCATCTCCAGATCCTTAATTTAATGGCATGTGCAAAGTTCCGTTTGCCATGAGAGTAACATATTCATAAATTCTAGAGATTAGGATGTGGATATCTTTTTATGGAAGGCATTATTCATCCTCCCTCTCTCTCTCTCTCACACACACACACACACACACACACACACACACACACATACCTCCAACTGTAGTGCAGCAGAATGAGAATACCAGGGCCTGTTTGTTCCTATCCACCTCACTTGTAGGATAGAAGATTCATGCTTACAGCAGAAGCTAAGAAAATCAGAAATTAATGCTTTTGTCCAAGGCTCTGTTCATAAAGTATCAGTGTTACTTCCAGAGAAGTGAGCTGATGTCCTTGCTTCTAGCTCTAGAGTACCAACTCTGGGATTTGGCCTAGGGCAGAGGTAGGCGTAAGAATAAATAGTCACAAGTTCTCTCCAAACTAATTATCTGTACTTGGGCACAAGTGTGGAGCATGGAGAAGTTCAAGTCTAAGAGAGTTCTCAAAAGGTCTAGAAAATTTGGTACAAGCAATTAAGAAAAAGTTGGGATATCTATTAAAGCAAGAGCCTAACTGTAGGTCAGTGAGTTTACCAGATATAACCAGGAAACGAAAGGAATAGGAGTAGCCTTTCTAGGAACAGAACATAACACAGACACTGACCTCAAAAAGTATTCCCTGCAAAGGAGTCCAAATTTAGTCTGATCAAACTGTGAAGCAATCTATGCCCCAGGTCACAGTTATGAACAATACAGAATTAGCATAGCCTAGTTGCTAAACTTGATACAACATGGAATTAAGGACACTAGAAGATTAAGGGTAAAGTCCCTAAACATTGCCAATTCTGCACCAGGATTCTGACACTTACTGCAAGGAATTAGTGTCCAAGTATAGGTTAGAAGGAAGAGCTCACAGATACTTCTGATACCAAATATAGATTTGGGATGCTATGGACTAAATCATGGCTCCTCAAAATTTATGTTGAAACCCTAACCCCTCATGTAATTTCATTTGGAGATAGGGCCTTCACAAAAATAATTAAGATTAAATGAATTCAGAAGAGAGAGGTCATAATACAATACGATTGGCATCCTAATGAGAAGAGGAAGAGACATCAGGAATACACACACACACAGAGAAGGCCATATGAAAACACACTAAACAGGTAATCATTTATAAGCTAAGGAGTCAGGCTTCAGAAGATATCAAATCTATCAATACCTTGGTCAGAGACTTTCAGCTGCCCAAAGTGTGAAGAAGTAAATTGTTGTAAAAGATAGGCGACCTGTGGTATTTTTTTTGTGGTAGCACTAGCAAGCTAATACACGGAAATTCCCGTAACTACCCTCAATTTCAATATTTCACTAAAAGTCTCACAAAAGATATATACATGTAACACATATAAATGTAATATATGTAATAATAATAGCACAAAAAGAGGTAAGAGGAAATAAATAGAAGTAATGTTTCTGTATAGTACTGAATTTAGTAAGTATATACCTGAAGTGGATCTAATTAAGTAAAAATGTATATGATATGTCCTAAGCAATCAATAATGATAATTACACAAAAACATACCAAAATATTCACAAGACATAACAGAAAGCAATAAAGAATGAATATAGGAACAAAAAAGAAATGAGATATTAAAATGTAATAGGCAAATATAAATCCAACTTTATTGATAATAAAATTAAATTTAAATGGATTAAGCCATCTAATCAAAGACAAAGATTGTCAGACTGAATATTTAAAAGATGGGATGCAACTTTATACTATCTAGGAGACACAATTTAGATTGAGCCCAATGAAAAGATTAAAAATAAAAGGAAAAAAAGATGATTCATGAAAACAGAAGCTGTAATAACTAGATTAATATCAGACAAAGCAAACTTTGGAGAAAAATAGAGATGTATTACTGAAACATATTTGATCTATCATAAATAGATAATAAATATAACATATGTGTACTTAATAAAAGATCACATATCTGTTGATCATATGCCTTATTCTATGTCAAGAGAATAAAGGACAAAACCCACATGCTTATCTCAATAGATTCAGAGAACATTTGACAAAATTCAGCATCACATAATGATAAAAAGTACTTTTTCACTACTTCTGTTTAAAATGGTACTCAAGGCTCTAGCAAATGCAATTAGTACAAAAAAAAATCATTCAGGTTGGAAAAAAAAGTATTATTATTCAAAGATAACATGATGCCTATAGAATATGCAGATCATCGTGGCTCAGATATGAAGTGTCCCCAAAGGCTCTTGTGTGAGACAATGCAAGAAAGTTTAGAGCTGAAATGATTGCATCATGAAACCCTTAATCTAATCAGTGCATTAATCCCTTAAAGAGATTAATTGGGTAGAAACTGTAGGCAGGTAGGGTCTGGCTGGAGGTGGTGGGTCACCAAGGGTGTGCCTTAGGGTATTATATTTTCTCTGCGGTGAGGGGAGCTTTCTTTCTCTCTCTGCTTCCAGGGGTAATGTGCTGAGCTACTTCCCTTTGCCATGCCATGTTCATCCACCATGATGTTTTTCTTTATCTCTGGCATAGAGCAATGCAGTTGACCATCTATGGATTGAGAATTCTGAAACCATGAGCTCCAAATTTCTCCTCCAAAATTGTTCTTTTCAGGTCTTTTGGTTATAGCAGTAATAAAAGATGGCTAAAACAATGATGAATCCATTAAAAAACTATTCTAACTGATAAATTAAGCAAAGTAACAGGACAAAAAGCAATATATGTTAACCAATTGGACTTATAAAAAAGAATTCAGAAACAATTTCATTTAAAAAATATCCAAAGGAATAAACTACATAAGAATCAACTTTTTAAAAGAAGCATGAAACAAAAAACTACAGTATAGGGGGTTGTGGCTCAGAGACAGAGCCCTTGCCTAGCGTGCATGAGGCACTGAGTTTGATTCTCAGTACCACATATAAATAAATAAAATAAAGGCTCATCAACAATTAAAAAATAATTAAACTACAGTATAGTTTTGAAAATAATTAAAGAGGATCTACATATACAGAAAGACATGCTATGTTCATTGATCAGAAGACAATATCATTAAATGTTAATACTCTGCAAATTAATCTATGATTCAATATAATCTCAATGGGTACTTGTTTTTTTTGCAGAAATAAAAAGACTAAACATAAAAATTTATATGAAATTTCAAAGTACCACAGAAATCCAAAACCATTTCTTACAAGAGGAACAAATCCAGGCAATGTATTCCTATTCCAATCTTACTACAAAGCTCTACTACTTAAGACTTCAAGAGTAGATATATGGAAAAATGCAGTAGAATTGAGTTCAGAAATAAACATTCAAATTGATGGCCAATTCATTTTAAACAAGAGTATGAAGACAATACAATGAGGAGGAAAGAGGCTTTTTAAGAAATGATGCTTGAAAATTGGATGTCAAAATGAACAACAATAAAATAAGGACTGTTCCTCACACCACTCACAAATATTAACTCAAAATGGGCCATAGATCTAAATGTAAGAACAAAATTAAAGATTACTTTGAACAAAAAATTCTATGGGCAAATATTCATGATCTTGAGTCTGTCAGAGCATTCATGGTATATAACATTAAAACTAAAAGTGATAAAGTTAAAAAGTAGATCAATTGGACTTAATAAAAATGTAAGACCTCTATGTTTTTCAAGATACTCTGAAGACAGTAAAATGTCTAAAAAACTGGAAAAATGGTTTTGAGTCATGTATTTAATAATATATTTATATCTGAAATATACAATGAAATCTTAAACTCAATAATAAAAGATAAATAATCCAATTCAAAAGGGAGCAAAGAATTTAAGTAGACATTTCCCCAAGGAAAAAGGAAATTATCAAAATGGTCAATGATCATATGAAAAGATGCTCAACATTATTAGTCATTAGGTAAATGCAAATCAAAATCACATTGAGGTGCCACTTCACCTCCACTGGAGTAACTTTTATTAAGGAAAAAAAAAGATGATAAAAAGTAAGGGTAAGAATGTGGAAAAATTTGAACTTGTATAGTACTGTTATTGGTAATGAAACTGGTACATCCACTTTGGAAAATAATCTAAAAATTCTTCCAAACTTTAGGTATAGTCTTAGTTATTATATGACCCAGTAGTTTCACTTCTAGATGTATTCTGAAGAGGAATGATATATATATATCTCCACACAAAATCTTGTATGTGATTGTTCATAGAAGTTATATTCATAATATCTAAACTATGGAAACAAGACAAATGTTTATCAATTGAGAATAGATAAACAAAATACAGTGTACTCATACAATATTAATTGGCAATAACAAGGTATGAAGAACTAACTCACACTAAAACATTAATGAACTTTAAGAGCATTATATTAGTGAAAGAAGTCAGTCACAAAATGATTCAATTTATATGAAATGTCCAGAATAGAGATATAATTAAAGACACAGATTAGTGATTGCCTAACAGTTGAAAGTAGGGAACATGAAAAATGGAGAATGAGTTCAAAAGGTATCACATTTCTTTTTGTAATGATTAAAATGTTCTAAATCTGATTGTGGTGGTGAATACACAATTCTGTATATACTAAAAGGCATAAATTTAGGTTCCAGTTCCAAGATGGTGGCCTAGATGGATGCCACAGTCAGTCTCTCCAGAACCAGAGATTGAAGTTGTAGAAATACCATCTCCCAGCCAGCTTCTGGACATCATCCTAAAGCTACACCCACAGGAATCTCACTCGCACGTGTACACAGGGCCACCAGCCAGCAGCGATTGCCACAAGCAGCATGACTTCTGCCAGCGAGTGGGAGAACTCAGCTGCCAGCGGCTAGGACCCCCTGCCCAGGGCTCTGGAACAGCATTTGCCTGGGCGGGGCCTGCTTCTACATGCAATACCTGGCTCCAGCGCCCACCCAACCACGCAGGACCCCTAGCAGTTGCTCCTGTGGACATACGACTCACGCACACATGGGGCCCCTGCTACTGTTATTTGTAGATCTACATCTACCAGTGCAGAACTTCCTACACCAGGGGATGCTGGACAGCATCTGGGGACAAACTTTCACTTTAACAAACTTCTGCCTCAACACAGCACACCGTGAAACTGCCTCTCCACTGCATCCAAGAGTACCAGCGGTCCAGCCCTTCATCCTGTTGCTGAAGCAGATGGCTTCCTTGTGAGTCCCCACCTACAACATTCTTCATGGAGCGGGGAAATTCCAGTAAGCAACAGACAAGACCACCCACTGGAGGTGAAGGGAAGCAAACCTGTTTATTTAAATTGAGACTTTTATTTTTTATTTCTTTAGTCTTATTTTTTTATTTTATCCTTTATCTTTTTCTCCTAATATTCTAATTGTTTCATCTTTTTATTTTATTTCTCTGCTCTTTTCTTCTTTTCTTTCTTTCTTTTTCCCATTCCTCTTCTCTCTCTAGCTCTTTTCCCACCCTCTAATCCTCAACATTTCTAAAACTAAGTATCTGTTATACAGTAGGATACGCTAGACTGAGACTTCTGAACAGTATGCTAGAGTGGTATTATATAGTATTGCACTCCCACTTGCATATGTTTTATTTTTCTTACTATCATGTCTCTTTGCTAGCTGTACTCTCTTCTTCCTTCTTACTGGTCTTCCTCAACTTTCTTTTGCTCTTTATACTAATAGCCAACTACTCTTGAATTCCTTTTTAATGCTTTCTAGGATCTAATAACCATATTCTCACTTCCTACTACCCTGACATTCTATCTTACACCCCAAACTCAAGTTTCTCTAGCCCAACAACAGAAACTATAGACCCTTGTGCAAACCCATTATTTACATAATAGATGTTAAATGAACTCATAATTGTTGTATATTGTGAATAAACTGTAAATGTATTTAGGAGCTATTAGGAGCTACTTGGATTGAAACTATATATGGTTTGTATTGAGATCAACTAATATTGGTCTCCCCTTCAAAAGAGAGGTATTGAAACCCTGCAGGGAAACTATAACCCTATAGGAGTAAAAACTGTAACACCTTGGATCAGCAGAGCTAGAAAGAAAGAAACACAAACACCATGAAAAAACAAGGGAAGAAAGCACCTCAAACAAACCAAGATTCTACATTATTAGAATCCATGGTCAGTACAGCAGAAGAAATGACAGAACAGGAGTTCAGGATGTACATAATTAAAATTTTCTGTGACTTAAAGAATGATATAAGAGAGCAAGCCCAGTCAGCAAAAGATCATTTTGATAAAGAGATACATAGGCAAATACAGGAAGTAAAAGATCACTTCAATAAGGAGGTAGAGATTCTGAAAAGGAACCAAACAGAAATCCTTGAAATGAAAAGAACAATAAACCAAATTAAAAACTCAATATAAGGCATCAAAACCAGATTAGACCACTTGGAAGACAGAACCTCAGATACTGAAGACAAAATATTTAATCTTGAGAATAGAGTTGACCACACAGTGATGATGGTAAGAAACTATGAACAGAACTATAGTTCTGTTTATATAGAATTATAGTTCATCCCAAGAACAATGGGATGACATTAAAAGACCAACTTAAGAATTATTGGGATAGAGGAAGGCATACAATTCCAAATCTAAGGAATGAGCAATCTACTCAATGAAACAATATCAGAAAACTTTCCAAATATGAAGAATGAATTGGATAACCAAATACAAGAGGCTTACAGGACACCAAATGTACAAAACCACAACAGATCCACACCAAGGCACATCATAATGAAAATGCCTAACATTCAGAATAAGCCACAAGAGAAAGGAATCAGATTACATATAGGGGGAAGCCAATTAGGATCACTGCAGACTTCTCAACCCAGACCCTGAGAGCAAGAAGATCACGGAACAGCATATACCAAGCTCTAAAAGATAGCGGATGCCACCAAGAATCTTATATCCAGCAAAATTAAGTTTTAGGTTTGATAATAAAATAAAAACCTTCCAAGATAAACAAAAATTAAAAGAATTCACAGCAAGAAAGCCAACACTGCAGAACATTGTTGCAAAATATTCCATGAGGAGGAAATGAAAAATAACAATGAAAACCTGCAGAGGGAGGTGCTACAATAAAGGCCAATCAAGGGAGAAACACAGTCAAGTTAAAAACTAAGAATAAACCAAAATGTCTGGGAATACAAACCATGTCTCCATTATGAGATTGAATGTCAATGGCCTACACTCAGCAATTAAAAGACACAGATTGGCAGATTGGATTAAAAACAAAGATGCAACAATATTATGCCTCCAAGACTCATCTCATAGAAAGAGACACTCACAGATTGAAGGTGAAAGGATGGAAAAAAATTTATCACTCATATGGACTATGTAAACAAGCAGGAGTTTCCATCCTCATTTCAGATAAAGTGGACTTCAAACCAAAGTTAGTGAAAAGGGATAAAGAAGGTCATTTCATACAGCTTAAGGGAGAGCAGTATGAACATACATCAACAAGACATAACAATCTTAAATATCTATGGCACAAAAAATGGGGCAGCCATGTTCATCAAACAAACCCTTCTCAAATTCAAGAACCAAGTAGATCCCAACACAATAGTATTGGGTGACTTTAACACAACTCTCTCACCACTGGACAGATCTTCCAAACAAAAACTAAAGAAAGAATCTGCAAGACTTAATAGAACAATCAATGGTCTGGACTTAACGAATATATATAGAAATTCCATCCTTCAACAAGCAAATACACTTTTCTCTCAGTAGCACATGGATCCTTCTCCAAAATAGACCATATGCTATGCCACAAAGCATGTCTCAGTACATACAAAAAAATAGAGATACTACCCTGCATTCTATCTGACCATAATGGAATGAAACTGGAAATTAATAACAATCTTTAAAAAAGAAGCCTCTACAACACCTGGAGACTCAATAATTTGCTATTGAACAATGCATGGGTAACAGAAGACATCAGGGAAGAGATAAAAAAAATTCTTGGAGGCAAATGAGAACTTTGACACAACATACCAAAATATCTGGGACACTATGAAGGCAGTGCTAAGAGGAAGGTTTATTGCATTAAGCTCATATATACAAAGATGTAAAAGTCAACAAATCAATGACTCGACACTACAACTCAAAGCCCTCGAAAAAGAAGAACAAAATAACACCAAAAGAAGTAGAATACAGGCAGTAATTAAAATTAGGGCTAAAGTCAATGAAACTGAAACACAAGAAACAATTCAAAAAGTGATCAAACAAAAAGCTGGTTCTTTGAAAAAATAAACAAAATTGACAAACCCCTAGCCACCATAACAAAAAGAAGGAGAGAGAAAATCCTAATTACTAAATTTTGTGATGAAAAAGGAAATATCACAACAGACCCTGATGAAATAGAGAATAATCAGAAACTATTTTGAAAATTTATCTTCCAGTAAAATAGAAAACCCTGAAGACACCTACAAATTCCTAGAGACATATGATCTACCCAAACTGAACCAGGAGGACATTCATGATTTAAAAAGATCAATTACATGCAAGGAAATAGAAGATGCCATCAAGAGCCTTCCAACCAAGAAAAGCCTTGGACCAGATGGATTCTCAGACGAGTTCAACATCTACAAAGAAAAACTAACTCCAATACTCCTCAAATTATTCCAGGAAATAGAAAGAGATGGAACCCTTCCAAACTCATTCTATGAGGCTAGTATCACCTTGATTCCAAAACCAGACAGAGACATGTCAAAAAAAGGAAAATTTCAGACCAATATCCCTGATGAATATAGATGCAAAAATTTTCAATAAAATTTTGGCAAATCGCATACAAAAGCATATTAAAAAAATAGTGCACCATGATCAAGTGGGGTTCATTCCAGGGATGCAAGGTTGGTTCAACATATGGAAATCAATAAATGTAATACATCACATCAATAGACTTGAAGATAAGAATCACATGATTCTATCAATTGATGCAGAGAAAGCATTTGACAAAATACAGCACCCTTTCAAGTTCAAAACACTAGAGAAACTAGGGATAGCAGGAACATACCTCAACATGGTTACAGCAATATATGCTAAGCCTAAGGCCAACATCATCCTAAATGGAGAATAATTGGAAGCATTCCCTCTAAAAACGAGAACAAGTCAGGGATGCCCTCTCTCACCACTCTTATTCAACATAGTCCTTGAAACTCTAGCCAGAGCAATCAGACAGACAAAGGAAATTAAAGGGATATGAATAGGAAAAGAAGAACTCAAACTATCATTATTTGCAGATGACATGATTCTATAATTAGAGGATCCAAAAAGTTCCACCAGAAAACTTCTAGAACTGATAAATGAATTCAGCAAAGCTGCAGGATATAAAATCAATATCCATAAATCAAATGCATTTCTATACATCAGTAATGAGTCCTCTGAGAGAGAAATTAGGAAAACTACTCCATTCGCAATAGCCTCCAAAAAAATAAAATACTTGGGAATCAATCTAACAAGAGTGGTGAAAGACCTCTACAATGAAAACTACAAGACACTAAAGAAAGAAATTGAAGAATATTTTGAAGATGGAAAGAACTCCCATGTTCCTGGATAGGCAGAATTAATATTATTAAAATGGCCATACTGCTCAAAGTGCTATACAGATTAAATGCAATCCCAATTAAAATCCCAAAGTCTTTTCTTATAGAAATAGAAAAGGCAATCGTGAAATTCATTTGGAAGAATAAGAGACCCATAATAGCCAAAGCTATCCTGAGCAAGAAGAGTAAAGCAGGAGGCATCACAATAGCAGACCTTAGACTTTACTACAAAGCTGTAGTAACAAAAACGGCATGGTACTGGCACCAAAATAGACATGTAGACCAATGGTACAGAATAGAAGAAACAGAGACTAACCCACATAAATACAGCTGTCTCATACTAGACAAAGGTGCCAAAAACATACATTGGAGAAAAGATAGCCTTTTTAACAAATGGTGCTGGGATAACTGGAAATCCATATGCAGCAAAATGAAACTAAACCCCTATCTCTCACCATGCACAAAACTCAACTCAAAGTGGATCAAAGGCCTAGGAATTAGACCAGAGACCCTGCGTCTAATTGAGGAAAAAGTAGTTCCAAATCTTCATCATGTTGGATTAGGCCCTGAATTCCTTAACAAGTCTCCAATAGCACAAGAAATAAAAGCAAGAATCAATAAATGGGATAGACTTAAGCTAAAAAGCTTCTTCTCAGCAAAAGAAACTATCAATGAGGTGAACAGAGAGCCTACATTCTGGGAGCAAATTTGTGCTACACACACAGCAGATAGAGCACTGATCTCCAGGATATATAAAGAACTCAAAAAACTTAACACCAAAAAAACAAACCACCCAATCACTAAATGGGCTAAGGAGCTGAATAGAAACCTCTCAGAAGAAGATATACAATCAATAAACAAATATATGAAGAAAAGTTCAATGTCTCTAGCCATTAGATAAATGCAAATCAAAACTACTCTCAGATTTCATCTTACCTCAGTCAGAAGGGCAGCTATCCAAAATACCAGCAACAATAAGTGCTGGCAAGGATGTGGTGAAAAAGGCACACTCAAACTTTGCTAGTGGGACTGCAAACTGGGGCAACCAATCTGGAAAGCAGTATGGAGATTCCTTAAAAAACTTGGAATGGAACCACCATTTGATCCAGCTATTCCACTCCTTGGCCTATACCCTAAAGATTTAAAAACAGCATACTACAGTGATGCAGCCACTTCAATGTTTATAGCAGCACAATTCACAATTGCAAAACTGTGGGAGCAACCCAGATGCCTTTCAATAGATGAATGGATAAGGAAACTGTGGTACATATACACAATGGAATATTATTCAGCAATAAAAGAGAATAAAATTATGGCATTTGCAGGTAAATGGATGGAATTGAAGAACATTATGCTAAGAGAAGTAAGCCAATCCCAAAAAAACAAATGCTGAATGTTCTCTCTGATTAGTGGATGCTGATACATAAGGGGGTTGGAAATGGGGAACATAGGAGAAATGGAGGAACTCTGGATGGGGCAGGGAGGATGTGGGGGGAGGGAAGGGGGAATGGGTGTAGTAAAGATGGTTGAATGAGATAGTCATCACTACCCTAGCTGCATGTATGAAGACACAAATGGTGTTACTCTATCTGGTTTGCAACCAGAGAAATGGAAACATTGAGCTCTATATATGTACTATGACTTGAAATGCACTTAAATAAATTAATTAATAATAAAAAAGAAAGAAAAACGGCATAAATTTATAGTCTTTAAGAGGATTAATTCCATGGTATATGAATTATATCTTGGTAAAATTGAAATATGCAATTTTATGTTATAAATATATTATTTATTTTATATACCCAGTAAGAAGACACTATTGACATAGCTTGGCTATATATTTTTCTTTTAGCTTTTTCTGGAATCATCAGTTTAGGAAAAATATAAAATGTTTTATGTCATTAAAACATTAAAGTAAAGCAGAAAGAAATATATATTTTATCTTTATTATTTTATTAAATAAAAATTATACCCAGAAAAGAATTCATAATATTTTCCAAGATAGAAGCAATAGATTTATAAAAATAGTAATGCAGACATCTAGAATTATGAATAAGATTATTTTATGAGTATAAAAAGATATGAATTCTTGCAAAGGGAAAAACTAGATTAGACATTACTGGACACTATTAATTCTAGAACGGCACAACTAAGATCAACAGCAATTTATGTATGTTGATATTCAAAGAGATAATGTTTCAAATCAATCAAATAATGCAAAATTCAATATATTGACATATAATGAATAGTTAAATGAACTTATTCATGAACCCAAAGTATGATAGCAATAGAAAAAATAATTTTATCAAAAGGAGTTAAAATTATAATAAGTCCTTGACAGACTTATAAACATAGTGACTTCTAGAGCTCATTTTAGGGTGCCAACAAAACTCCCCTCTGTTGATAAAACCTGGTTGGATGAGTCAAGTTACAGATTCAGAAAAATAATTCTGATTTTCATGTGAATAAATTAAAGAGACCATTAAATAGATATTCAGGTCTAGGGTTGAAGGAAGTTTGTGCTAAAGGTTTAAATTTTGGAGGAATTCAAATGAAACTTAAAGCCATGAGAATGGATGAGATCACAAAAGGAATGTGTATAGATAGATCAGTGTAGTGGATAAAGCATAAATAGATGTAGGCTGTGTATGTGCTAAGTGATAATGATCGATATAATTTATGATGTACTATAAAATATGTTTAGATGAATAATTCTTGCCATTAAGTTGATCAGAAATCAAGTTCTTGGTATTTGGGATCAGGGTCAGACATGGTTATTGCAGTTGATTAAATGGAAGGAGACATTATAAAAATAAATACAGCGTTTCAAAGTAAAGACTCTGAACAATTAGAGTTTGTTGATTTAGTATTGATACCTTTCAGGCTGGCCTCCCCATAAGAAGGTGGATGACACATGTTCCCCTGACACTTGGCTATAACCTATAACTGAAAGCATTCTATTCTGCTCAACTTCAAGCTTTATATCAGGCCTACATGCAGGGTAAGGGCTCTATTTCCCCAATACTGAAGGCTACTATGGAAAATATTGATTTCAGTTTCAGATTATCACACAAGTGAAACCTCAAATCTTAGACCTCAGTCATGGTATCTGAGGAACTACAAGGGAGGTGCTACATTATATCCAAATAGAAGCAACAAAGTCAGGAAATGAGTGGGTTATGAAGAGAAATCAATTGCTCCATATACTTTCTGGCACATATTATGGTTTGGATATGGGATTTCTCCCAGAAAAGATCATGTTGTGCAATGTCCACAGGTAAAATTATTAGATTATGAGAACTGTAACCTCATTGGTGGATTGATCTATTTGATGGGTTAATAATTTAAACAGATTACTGGATGAAAACTGCAGGCAGGTGGGGCATGACTGGAGGAAGTAGGTCACTGAGCGCATGACTTTTGGAATTATATTTTGTCCCTGGTTCCCTGCTTCTCCTTCTTCTTCTTTTCGTCTTCCTCCTCCTCCTCCCTTTCTCCTTTTTCCTCTTCCTCCTCCCCTTCTTCTCTCCTTCCTCCCCTTCCCTTTCCCCTTACTCTTTCACATTTCCCTCTCCCTCCTTCTCCTTCTCTCCTCACTCTTCTTTTTGTTCTTTCTTCATCTCCTCCTTCTTCTCCTTTCTGCTTCTCTTCTCGTTCTCCCTTCTCCTCCTTCCTCCTCTCTTTCTTCTCCTTCTCCTCCTTTTCCTTCTCTTTCTCTTTCTTTTTCATTTTCTTTTTCTCCTCTTCCTCCTCTCTCTCCACCATCCTCCTTCCTGGCTGCCATGAGAGAAGAAGCTTTCTTCCACCATGGTGCTCTGCCTCAGTTGGGCCCAGAGCAAAGGAGCTGGCCAACCATGGATTGAGTATCAGTATCTCTAAGCTCAAAACAAACTTTTCCTTTTCTAAGTTGTTTTTCTAAGTTATTTTGGTCACAGTGATAAAAAGCTGACTAATGCAGCCCAGTTTAAATTTCATTCACTGTGCATATATTACTTAGAAAGATTTTTTTCTAAAAGTGGAAAATAGTTTTCATATCTTTGAAAATGAAAAGCATTGCTATAATCTTATATACAGGTAAAGCAATTTCCTCATGGGAATAGAGTAACTTGAAACTTCAGTTTTCTCACTAAGTACAGAGTATTTGGTATACATTATGAATATGCTTCTTTCCAAAATATTAAATATCCATTCCCTTACACACTTTCTCAAGTAATTTTATCAATTTATTCTGATAATTACAAAATCATAAATTAAACTCTCTTTAGATAATGTTGAAGCCTTAAACTTGATTGTAAAAGGAAATCTTCTTTGTTATTGGGTTAATATTATACTTGCTGAGATTGGCTGTTCTTGCTTTGGAAGCTCTGTGCCTTTTTAAAAATATAAATGAAGTGTTAATGTCATGTTTCATATTACTTGTCCTTTCAATCTACAGTATTTCTAAGAAAATCTTGTTTTTTGTACTGGGGATTGAACTCAGGGCGCTTAATCAATGAGCCACATCTCCTGCCACATTTCATATTTTATTTTGAGACAGGGTCTCACTGAGTTGCTTAGTGCCTCTCAGTTGCTGAGGCTGGCTTTGAACTCGCGATCCACCTACCTCAGCCTCCCGAGACACGGGGACTATAGTGTGTGAATCTCTGCACCTACCTCTAAAACTTATTTCAAGAATCTGCACAATGCTTTGATTCAACATCATAGTTTGGAAGATTCTGTTTTCAAATTAGTCAGAGAAAATCAGATTATTCTTAATTCATAATCTCATTTCCCCTATGCCTATACATAATAGGAACTAAGCACTTTTGCCTTTGTTAAAGTTCAGAAAATATTCACTTGCTTTGATCCACATATCATTTATGCTATTCCTAATAATTCCACTAGGTAAATAAGACTTGAAGTTTGTAAATATTGGGCTTCTAGTTTCTTTTTTTTTTTTTTTACTGACATTTTTCTTTTATTAAGATGATCATGCATTGCATTTGTCCAAATTTCACATAAGCAGCTTTTACTCTTTTGCCTATCAATTGGCTGCCCTCGTCCTAATGACTAGAGATGCCTAAAAATGAAAATATATTTCAGCTCATTTACATTTCAGGGATTAGTAACAGGACTATTCTTTTTTTTAACCAATTTTATTTATTTATTTATTCTACTTAGGTATACATGATAGCAGAATGCATTTTGATTCTTTGTACACAGCACAACTTTTCATTTCTCTGGTTTTATGTGATGTAGAATCACAACATATATGCAGTCATACATGAAGCTAGGGCTATGATGTCCATCATATTCCACCATCTTTACTGTCCCCATGCCCCTCCCCCCACCCCATGACCAAAGTTCCTCCGTTCTTCCCATGCCCCTCCCACATCAGGGATAAGCATCCACTTATCAGAGAGATATTCTGCATTTGGTTTGGGGTATTGGCTTACTTTAGTTAGCATGATCTTCTCCAACTCCATCCATTTACCTGCGCATGCCATAATTTTATTCTCTTTTACTGCTGCGTAATATTCCATTGTGTATATATACCACAAATATACCACAGTTTCTTTATCCACTCATCTGTCAAAGGGCATCAAAGTTGGTTCCGTAGTTTAGCTATGTGAATTGAGCTGCTATAAACACTGAAGTGGCTGTGTCACTGTAGTATGCTGTTTTTAAGTCTTCTGGGTATAGACCAAGGAGTGGAATAGCTGGGTCAAATGGTGGTTTCATTCTGAATTTTCTAAGGAATCTCCATACTGCCTTCCAGATTTGTTGTACCAATTTGCAGTCCCATCAGCAATGTATGAGCGTGCCCTTTTCCCCACAACCTCACCTGCACTTATTGTTGCTGGTATTTTGGATAGTTGCCCTTCTGACTGGGGTGAGATGAAATCTGAGAATAGTTTTGATTTGCATTTCTCTAATGGCTAGAGATGTTGAACATTTTTTCATATGTCTGTTGTTTGATTGTATATCTTCTTCTGAGAAGTTTCTATTCAGCTCCTTGGCCCATTTATTGATTGGGTTGTTTGGGTTTTTTTTTTTTTTTTTTTTTTTTTTTTTTTTTTTTTTTTTTTTTTTTTTTTTTTTTTTTTTTTTTTTTTTTTTTTTTTTTTTTTTTTTTTTTTTTTTGGTGTTTTTTGAGTTCTTTATATATCCTGGAGATTAGTGCTTTATCAGATGTGCATGTGGCAAAGATTTGTTCCCAGAATGCTGGCTCTCAGTTCACTTCATTGATTGTTTCTTTTTTTGAGAAGCTTTTCAGTTTAAGTCCATCCCATTTATTGATTTGTGCTTTTACTTCTTGTGCTATAGGAGTCTTGTTAAGGAAGTAAGGTCCTAATCCGACATGATAAAGATTTGGGCCTATTTTTTCTTCTATTAGGCCTTGGGTCTCTGGTCTGATTCCCAGGTCCTTGATCCACTTTGAGTTGAATTGTGTGCATGGTGAGAGATAGGGGTTTAGTTTCATTTTGCTGTGTATGGATTACCATTTGTTGAAGAGGCAATCTTTTCTCCAGTGTACATGATTGGCTCCTTTGTCTAGTATAAGGTAACTGTATTTAAGTAGGTTCATCTCTGTGTCTTCTATTCTATACCATTGGTCTACATGTCTATTTTGGTGCCAGTACCATGCTGGTTTTGTTACTATAGCTTTGTAGTATAATCTGAGGTCTGGTATTGTGATGCCTCCTGCTTCACTCTTCTTGCTAAGGATTGCTTTGGCTATTCTGGGTCTCTTATTCTTCCAAATGAATTTCATGATTGTCTTTTCTATTTCTATAAGGAATGACATTGGGATTTTAATTGGAATCACATTGAATCTATATAGCACTTTGGGTAGTATGGCCATTTTGACAATATTGATTCTGCCTATCTAAGAGCATGGGAGATTTTTCCATCTTCTAAGATCTTCTTCAATTTCTTTCTTTAGTGTCTTATAGTTTCATTGTAGAGGTCTTTCACCTCTTTTGTTAAATTGATTCCCAAGTATTTTATTTTATTTTTTGAGGCTATTATGAAAGGGATAGTTTTTCTAATTTCTATTTCAGAGGGTTTATCACTGATGTATAGAAATGCAATTGATTTATGGGTGTTGATTTTATATCCTGCTACTTTGCTGAATTCGTTTATTAATTTTAGAAGTTTTCTGGTAGAATTTTTGGATCCTCTAAGTATAGAATCATGTCATCTGCAAATAATGATAGTTTGAGTTCTTCTTTTCCTATTAGGGCTTCCAGTTTCTTGGCCAACCAAATAATGAGCCCACACTGGATATGTTTACAGGAAATACTTTTAAACATCAAAAGAAGGGAACAGTCTGCCAATGACATTTAAACCCTCTGAATATGTCCTAGAGTACAAAGAAAGTAGAATGTATTACTTTTCTGGGGCAGTAACATCACGGTTAAAAGCAGCCTCTTTCCAGGTAGTGTCATTCCTCCTCATGTCCTACATGCATGACGCACTTTCTCCCTGGAATAATATAATACCTGCAAAATATGTATTATTATTTCCCTCATTCTGATCAACCATATGACCTCACAGGATAGACTTTTGAACTGTGTACTAGGCAAACTCCTAGCAAAGTGCTGGATGATGGAAGTTTTCAGAAACATTCTAAGCCAGGATATTCTAGTTTGGAATAATTCTCTGCACATTTCCACCTTATGGTTACACTTTCCAGATACCAGCAAAATGACAGGCAAGCCAATATCACAGTACTTTTAAGGTCAAAATTATTTCTATAAAACTATACTTCTCACTGATCAAAAACACAACTGTATAACTTTAAAAAAAAAAAAAACTTAAACTATATGGATTTGTTGTATTAGGTTGTATGTGCTCAGTATGCTAAAGAATACCAGGGCATAGGATTTTCCTCTTCAATGATCTTTGGCCTATCTATATCTTCAGCCATGAGCAAATAACTACATATGAATTTTTATCAGATAATGTGCTCATATCCATAAAACATTTCCCCTGCACTTTTATTGACATATCTTTGCTTAATCCACATATTTGCTCAGGAAAAAAATATGTACAAATCCCTTAAAATAAAATTGTCTCAAAAATAACATTATTTGTAAGCATAACTTGACAGCACCACATTCATATCCCATTAAGGTGTCCGTTGTGCAATATATTTCAAGATAGCCTTCAGGTTTATCTTTTATCTTTACATTTAAAAAAATAAATGAAAATTCTGGGAGTTTGCTAGTACAGGAAAGCTATGAATATGTAATAGTTCCATTTCTGTGGAATTTCTTTTCATCAGCCATATTTGGTTATGGGATCTATATCTATTTCATTTGCAGTTTTAAATAAACCACTCCCCCAGACAGTTGATTGCTGAATTAAAATCTGAGGAGGGAAAGAAATAAATTTCTACACTGTTTGTACAGCAATATATTCAGCGGTGTACTCTAAGACATTATGACTTAAAGTAGCTGTAGAATGCTGGCAACAAAGAATTTAGAGCAGACTCAGAGGGAACTCATAATCATAAAGTCATCCTTAGACAAGGATAATAAAAACACAGTTACAGTAAACAGACTGAGTCCTCAATAACACTTGATAAATCACAAGGTGAAAAATAGAAAAAAACAAACTACAGACATCATTTGAGCAGGGTAGAGAGAAATTATCCAACAATGAGGTAATAGAAATGTCACAACACTGGAGCCAGGGTTCATTACAATTTCTCTCAGTGCCATTCCTTTCCCTTAAAGGTCAAAGAAACTTTGAAAATGATGAAACATTATTTTCCTTTCCTTTGTTTTCTCTTTCTTCCTCTATTTTTAATTATTTCTGTAAAATTCTTACCTAAGAACTGATTTAAAAATTGTATTTTGTTGAAGATAATAGCAGCTCTTGGTTGAAGGAAAAAACAAACATATTTTTTCCTAAAGACAAATGTGATTCAAGTATTCCTTAAAGTAATTCTATTGCTGTTAGAAAAGGAAAAGAAGCTTCAATCCCTGATAATTGGGCTCATAGAAATAGAAATTATCATGAGAAATATATTTTTTAATAATTCAAAGGCAGATATTTCCTGTTGTTAGACCTCCTAGAAGATAGAAAATGAACTGCTGAGACTCTGGTTTTGTTTACAAATCTTGGATGACCTTCTACTGCTACGCACAACATCAGATGCCCCAAGCCTTGTCAAATCAAGCAAGTTCGTGCTTTTTATTCTAAGAAACTGTAATATGTTTGCCATACCTACCAGGGCCCCACAGTAAGAATAACTAATATACAGCATGCACAATAATGAGAAAGTCTAGAAAAATTAGAACTGGGGTCAAGAGTCTTTCCAAGAGTCAAAAGTGATAAAACTAAAATGCCAGGACCTTGGCTAAAAGGTGAAGAAATTAATTCAAGTTTCTCTTTTATAATTAAATAGCCTAACATCTGACTTTAAAAATCATTCATTTTGAGAGTGTTTGGTTAAATCTATGTTGAATAATTATTTTACTTGTGATAGACTGCGAAGAGACCACCAAAAGGCACATGGAGCCAATAAAACTAGTGAGAAAATTAGATACTCAGTTGCCAAGACTATTGCTAGAAGCTCTTGACCATTTGATAGAGTCTGCTTGATTAACCACTTTTAAGTCTCGCAGGTAGAATCAGATTCCACATTGGTATATGTATCTGTTATACATATGCTGAGCTGCTATAGAAGAGATTCCAAATTACTGCAGCTCAAACAAGATACTCTTTTCCCCCTTTTCATTCTTTACCACAGAATAATCCAGAGAAAGTGAGTAGCTAGAATAACTTGCTGGGGTATGCAAGAATATCCAGGGACTCAGTCCAAATGAAGGCCCCATCATCTTTATAAAGTACATTTCCCACCTTTTCTGTGTAGATCTAATGTTGCTGGCTGCTAGAACATGAGAAGATAGAAAGAAGGAAATGAAGGAAAATCATTCATTTGAAAGCTGTGGGTTGACAACAGTACCTATCACTTCTTTTCCCATTCCATTATTCATAGGGGCTCTAAGTAGTTGTAAAAGCTGGAAAATTACATATGAAATTATACAAGCTAATGCCTTACAAAAACTCTAGGAGGTGTGTGTGTGTGTGTGTGAGAGAGAGAAAGAGAGAGAGAGAGAGGGAGAGATAGGAGAATTCTCTTGTGATAAAGCGGGGTGGGGGGGGAGTAGAGAAAGAAAACACCGAGCTTTTCCTCATCATATATTGTTTTTTGGTTATGGAAATGAAATACTAAGATTTGAAGTTAATTCAATCAACATCCATTGGAAACAGATTTTATATAATATTTTGCAATGAAGCAAATTTGCATATGCCAATTGTGATGAGAATTAATCAGTTCAATGTTTTATTAATATAATAATCATAAAATAGCAGTGAAGAACAAATCAAGAACCATATTGTCACATCTTTTGTGATTCTATTTTATGACTTAAGATTTGTCATGATTTTTTTGCCAAAAATTTTTTGTAAATTTTTGTCACTTATTATTTGGGGTTTTTGTCATTTTATAAAATTAATGGGAATAAAAATGCCCAAAATGGAAGTAATTTGTATCTATTTTAAATCTGAGTATTATAGGACTGTTTAGTCTTACTGAGTCCTTGAAGATGGTGTGAAGCAATGAACCCTACTTGCCAGGTACCTTGTTCCCAGAGGATTATTTATCTGCGTTCATTTTTATGTGATTCAAAGAACATTCCAGTGGTTTATTTCCCCAACCATTTACATTCATTTAGCCTTGTGACTTGTTTTAGCCAATAAAATGTGGGAGGAGTGGTCAGTATTCAAATTCAGAGCAAAAACCTTATCAGAAATTTTATCTCTTTGCCAGATCTCTTATTTTTTCCCTTTGCCTCAACTGTAGCAAATCTCAAACCTCTCCTTCAACTTGGAATTTAGAATTTAAAAGAGTCTAAATCAGGAACAGAGCTGCTGATGCCCTATATTGGGGTTAGTTTTGTGTCAATTTGATTGGGCCAGTGGCCATGGGTGCCCAGATACTTAGTCAAAGCTTACCTTGCATGTGCCTCTGAGGATGTTTCTGAAAGAGATAGACATCTGAATTAGACTGTAAATCAGACTGTCTTCCCTAGTGTGAGTTGGCCTCATCAGATCAGTTGAATATCTCATTAAAGCAAAAGCCTTGATCTCTTAAGAATGAGAGGGAGCTCCCTCTGCATGACTGGCTTGATCTGGGACACAGGCTTTCTCTTGACATTCAGATTTCAATCAAATAATCAGCTATTGCTGGGTCTCAAGTGTTCAGGGCTTCAGACTGGAACAGCATTATTGGCCTTCCCACGTTGAGACTTCTATTGTAACTATGTCATTAGCTCTGCGGTGTCTCTAATTCTCAGATAACTTGGCACTTCTCAGCCTCCATAATCACATGAGCCAATTCCTTATTTAAAAACAAACAAAAAACCCCAACTCTTCTCATTGGTTATGTTTCCCCAGAGAATTCTAATACACCCTAAATCTGATAAGAGAAAATGAACAAGAAACGAATTGTAAATTTGTTAAACCATTGAAATATGGATCTCACTGGTTGTACAGATTGAAATCTATGAGTTCTTTAAATATATCACATAAAAGACTTTTGTCAACAAAATATGTTGCAAATATTTTCTCACAGACTGTTCTTAACTTTATTTTTTAAAGAACATCTTTTAATTTTAATGAAATTTTTATGACTGATGTTTTGGGGTCTAAGAAACTTTCGTATAGTCATTTATATGTATTTAATTATATGTGTGTGTGAATATGTATGTATTTGCATTTAAATCTACAATCTTGTATTTGACGGCTATTTGTTCCATAAATTTCCTGCTCCAGTGTTTTTCCCTTTTAGTAGTTTCTTTATAGATTAACTACCCATTCTAAGTATCCCATTTTGGTCTCTATTAACACCTTAATTATACCTTTTGTTTCTAAAATGGGTGTTCTAGGCTTGCAACTTGCTTCTTTAGCTATAACAGCCTACCTTGAAATAATATTATTACATATATACTGCAAAGCCATTATGACAGTACATTTCCATTTTTCCTCTTGCATTCTTTTTTATTGTTGACATATACTACCTTCTCATATACCATAAACCCCAAATTACTTTATTAGATATTTAAACAGTGAATTACATATGCTATTATTTTAATAAACTTGACTTTCATAGCAGCTTTAGGTTTGCAGAAAAATTAAGAGGGAAGCAGACAGGATCGCGAGTTCAAAGCCAGCCTCAGCAATGGTGAGGTGCTAAGCAACTCAGTGAGACCCTGTTTCTACATAAAACACAAAAGAAGTCTGGGGATGTGTCTCAGTGGTCGAGTGCCCCTGAGTTCAATCTCCAGTACCAAAAAAAAAAAAGAAGGAAGCATGTAAAATTCCCATATGTCTTCTATCCCCACACGTATACAACCTCCCCAACAATCAGCAACCCCCACTAGAGTGGTACATTTGTTGCAGTTGATGAATCTACATTGACACATCATCACCCAAGTCCATAACGTGTACTAGGGGTCAATCTTTATGTTGCATATTCTTCGGATTTGACAATCATGGCAAGTATCCACCATTTATAGCATCATACATAGTAACTTCACTGCCATAAATATCAACTGTGCTCTGTTTAGTCAACTCTAATCACCCTTAATCCATGGAAACCACTGATATTTTTACTGTCTGTAGTTTTGCCTTTTACAGAATGTTATACAATTGCAATCATACAACATGTAGACTTTTCTTATTAGCTTCTTTTGATAACTTAGGGTTAATCTAAGCCTTTTCATGGCTTGATAGCACATTTCTTTCTAGAGCTGAATAGTATTCATTTCTTTGCATGTAACTCAGTTTATTTATCCATTCACCTACTAAAGATTACATTGGTTGCTTTCAAGTTTTGGCAATTATGAATGAAATTGCTATATACATGCATGGGCTGGTTTTGTGTGGATAAGTTTTCAACTCATTTGGATAAATACAAAACAGCATGAATACCTGATCATACAGTAAATGTTATGGTTTGATGTGAGTAGTCTCCCAATAGCTCATGTGTGGGACAATGCAAGAAAGTTTGGAGGTAAAATGATTGGGTTATGACAGCCTTAAACTAATTAGTACTTTAATCCCCTGACAAGGATTAACTGGGTGGTAATTACAGACTAGTAGGCTGTGGCTGGAGGAGGTGGGTTACTGGGGATGTGCCTTTGGGATATATATTTTGTCCCAAGGGAGTGGAGCTGCTTCTGTTGGCCATATCCTGATCTGCTTTCCTCTACCGCACTCTTTCACCATGATGTCCTGTCTCACCTCAGTCCCTGAGGAATGGAGTCGGCCATCTATGGACTGAGATTTCTGAAACCATGAATGCCAAATAAACTGTTTCTTCTCTAAAATTGTTCCTGTCAGGTCTTTTAGTTACAGCCAAAAGTAAAAAAGCTGACTAAAACCATAAGCACATGTTAATTATTAAAGAAAACTGTGAACCTGTCTTCTATAGTTGTACCCTTTTGCATTCCCAAAAATGCAATTAGAGCTCCTATTGCTTTACATCTTTGTCATCAATTGGTGTTATCACTGTTTTGGACTTTTACCATTCTAATAGGTATGCTATAATAATTCACTATTGTTTTAATTTGCAAATCACAAATGATATATGGTATTGAACATCTTTTCATACACTTATTTCCATTTGTACATCTACTGTAGTGAGATGTCTATTCAAATACTTCGGACATTTTTTAAAATCAGGTTGTTCATTTTTTTATTGTTGAGTTTTAAGACTTTATATATTTTGGATAACAGTCTTTAACTAAACATGTCTTTTGAAAATACTCACTTATGGTTGTATTTTCTATCATTTGTCTTTCACAAAGCAGAATTTTTTAATTTTAATGAAGGTCAGGTCATCGACCATTTTTTCTGATGAATCATGTCTTTGTTATAGTATTTTAAAAATCATTACTAAACCTAAGATCATCTAGGTTTTCTATGATTTTTTTTTATAAATCTGCATTTAAATTTAGGTTTAATAGACATCTTGAGTTAGTTTTTGTGAAGGATGAAAACTCTTGCATATTCATTTGCTTTTTTGTTTTGCATGTGGATGTCTCCATTATATTTTAGTCCGTTTCATGACATTATAGTTTATACATAATTGACTATTCAAAGTATCCATTTAGTGATGCTATCTAAATTCCCTCATTCCCAAATTGATGCCATTTAATTCCCTCAACCCCAAATTTTCCTTATCTATTTGTAACAATTGTTTACTCTTTAAACATGAATCTTGACAATAATTAGTCTCATTTCTGTTTTGATAGGCTGTCATTTCTAGAATTTCATATACACTCATACCCTATTGAGTCTATTACTAATAGATTATTTTACCTGGCGTAAAGTTTTTGAGATTCATCCCTGTTATGTGTATCCATAATCCTTTTCCTTCTGATTACTGAATAATCTACGACATGGTAAATATTTTTCTGTTGATAAAAATTTGAGTTGTTTCCAATTTTTATATTTTTAAGTAAAAATTTGTGCACTATCCATTGTGTGAATATGTTTTCTGTTCCCTTGAATAAATAACCAAGAGAAGATTGACTAGACCATATGACAAGTATATGATTAACTCTACAGAAAACTGCCAACCTATTTTTCAAAGTGACTGAACCATTTTGCATTTCCACTAAGAATATTTGAAAGTTTCACTTGTTTTATCACCTTACCAACAACTATTCTTGTCATTCTTTTAAACTGTGGCCAGGCAAGTGGGGATCTGGTATCTCAGTGAGATTTAATTTGCATTTCTCCAGTGAATAATGATGCTAGGCATATTTTTATCTACTGATTTACCATATGATAATTTTTTATGAAGTGCTGATTTAAATGTACTGACTATTTTTAATTTCAATTTGTTATTGTGTTATGAGACATTTTATATTCTGGTACAAGTATTCATAAAATAAATGTGAAGCAAGTATATTTTTCAGCCTGTGAATTATAATTTAATTTTTCTAACTATGACTTTTGAAAAAAATTTTAAAATTTTGATGGATCCCAATTTATCTATTTTCTTTTATGACTTATGCATCTATGCCTGATACAAGAAACCTGAAGAAAAATTTTATAGCATAATGCTTGTATTTATATCGCTGATTCATTTAAAGTCAATATCTATATATATTGTGATGTAAATGTTAGAAAATTGTTTTTATCACAAAACATATTTCTAAGAATTGCAATATCATTGGATGAGAAGATTTTCTTTTCCTATTCCATCACTGGCATTTATTCAAAAATGGATTACCATTTGTATGTTGGCTTTTTCCTGAACTTTATTTTACTTAATTTATGTGTATGTCTATCTTTATACAAAAACCATGTTCTTTTCCAAATTGTTTCAGTTACCTAAACAATTTTAATTTTCATATAAATTTTTTATCCAGTTTATCAATTTCCACAAAATATTTGCTGGCAGTTTTATTAGAAACATATTAAATATATAGATAATTTTGGAAGATACCTCTTATCTAATTAGTAGTCAGTGTTCCAGTGCATAAATACAAATATTTCTGTATTATTTAAGTATTTTTTTAAAATTTTCAGTGATATTTTATATTTTCAGTACACAGGTATTATACATATATTATACTCATCTAAGTATTTCTTGATTTTTGATCCTGTCATGAATAATACTTAATTTCAATTTCCATTTTTGTACATAGTTATAATACAATAGATTTTTGTATATTGATTATATATTGTATGATATTATGAAACTATTGGTTCCAATAGCTTCTATTGTAGATTTCTTAAGATATTCTACATTGAATATCATGTTATCCATGGTGTATAATTTGTTTTTCTTGACTAAATGTGATGGCTGAAACTTATGCTAAAATATTCACTATATTTAGTAAAACTGAACATCACTCTTGTTATTCATATTTTGCTGAGAGGTTTTATTATCAATAAATAGTGAACTATGTCCAGCGTATTTTCTATCTCTGTTAAAAATGATCATGTCATTTCCTATTTTAGTCTGTTGATGTGATGATTTAAATTGGTTAATATTTTGACTATTGCATTCCTGGGATAAAGCTTACTCAATCACAATAAATTTTCCTTTTTCTATTTTTAGATTTCACACACTACTATTTCAATACAAATTATTACAAATGTTTATGAAAGAAATTTGATACAGTATTCTTTGCTTATTGTTATCTTGGCCTCATTTTGGAAACTGTGATGCTAACTATATAAAATTATCCTCAGTATTTTCTTATCTAAATGTAGAATATCATAGCTTAATTGAGCCTAACATTTATTATCCAATTATACTTAAAGTGCACATGCAAATCAATGCCATGTTCTTTTTTCACTTCAGGGTCCCAGCTGAAATACCATATTGCATTTAGTCATCATGTCTCCTCCGACTCTTCATGGCTGTAACAGTTTTTCAGACTTTATCTTTATAATTTTATCAATTACCAGTCAAGCATTTTGTCAAATGTCCCTCAACTGGTGTTTGTGTGATATTTTATTTGCAAGTAGACTTGGGTATTGGTTTTGTAAGAAAGAACACATTTGTAGTAAAATTCTATTTGTATCATATAAAATCAATGGTACATACTAACAACTTGACTTTTCAGTGATTTATTTGACCTTTAACACTTGGCTGAAGTATGGTTTGTTAGGTTGTTCCACTGTAAAATTGTTCTTTCTTCCCTCCCTTTTCATGTACCCTCTTCTCTGGTAGAGAGTTACTGTCTATAGTCCACACTTAGATGTGAAGAGTAAGGTGCCACTCCTCATGGAATAGATAAAGCATTGTTTCTTAATTGATTATCCAGCATGCAAACACACTTAAATCTTGCCTTGCAGAACAATGTCAACCATGCAATGAAGACTATATTTATTTTTAATTTTAACAAACTTTAACAAAATGAATTCAGTGGTACCACAACCTTCCAGCAACTTTCTTTGAATTTTATCTCCCAATTTTGAAATCTACATTAATGCCTTTCAAAAATTTAAAGTACATAAAAGTAGCGATGCTTATTAAGTAATCCAGCAGTAATCTAGTGAAATAAAGAAAAACACAGTGTGTTGAAGAGATCCCAGAAGACTAAATAAATAATGAATGCTTCTAACTAGTACAGTGAATAACCTCATATTCATTTGCTCAGCAACCTCCACTGGATGTGATAGGATCTTCCAACTGCACTTTTACTCAAATATACTTCACTAGGTATTTCCAGTGGAAATTCAAATATGAAAAAATGATATTAAGTGGTCATATTCTTATCCAAGAACTACCTTTTCATTTTTAAATTAACAAAGTATATATGTAATTTACAATCCAAATTATCAATGTATTACAAAACCTCCATGTGCCTAATAGAATATACCATAAAGCCTACATGCTAAAATTTAAATGTCATATAGCAAAACATAAATTTAGAGAGGAAAAAAGCAAAGCTATTAATTGTGTAATAGTTTTTATGAGGGAAACTTAATTGAATTACAATTATTCAAACTAGAGAAAAATGGATTGCAAGTTGACTTATTGTTGAATACATCAAGTATAATTATGAGGAGAATGCTAACTCATTCTGCATACACAAAGAAAAAAATTAATGTATTAAATTTGACAATGTCTTTTTCATCCTAATCTTCACTCCCAAACTCATTCCCATCTTATCCACAGGGATAAAGTAATCGAAACTATAAATAGAACATATCATTATAGGGTATGCATAATCTTTACAATACTGTAATTAAAATATATGTCTTCCATGTGAACACAATAGCATGTAGTAAATTTCTCATGATGTGTTTAAAAAGAGGAAAACCTAGTCATTATAGTTATTCTTCAACTAATGTTTTATATTTGGAAATAAATAAAGACTAAAGACAATTAACATTTTAAAATACGGCAGATTTTTAGGGAAGTAGAATGAATAAAGAAGTGAAGAAGGAGATAATGAAAGAAACATACATCTTACTTTTTCCAATGCATAAAGAAACTTCCTTTAAAATGTAATTTTGTTTGTTGTCTTTTGATTTGTTTGCGCTTATAAGATCATCATAAAATTTCAGCTTCCACAAAGTGTACATTTCTATCAACAAATCATCTGCAGCCTCAAGACTTTCTTTTCAATGTTTTTCTTTTAATATTATTCACTAATCTTGGACATACACACTCAAAGCTCTTTTTCCCGTCTTCTTATACCAGAAGTCAAGAAGCCTTTTGGCCCTTCTCACCATTACTTTGAATCACTCAGTATCCATAAATCACTCCCTAACCATACGTGTACACATGTGAGTGCATACACTCACACACACACACACACACACACACACACACACACACACAAGATATCAAGAGCATAACAGGAAAGGAGACCTTATTGACATTGCACTTCTGTACTCCAAAATGTCAACTCTCAATGGCTCAATGTTTCCTGTCAGTTGTCTCTTGTATGTAAATAGTGAAGGCATCTAAATATTTAAGATGGACAATAAAACCAGATATTTTAAAATGTCATTTCTTCAAAATCTTAATAAAATACTACCTGCAAATTTGCCTTGGATGGAATCACATCTTATGTGCAAGCATTGAAACTGAAAACCTTAAATTGCATCCATTGTCAACATTCCTGCCTATTTCACCTCACCACAGCCATGTGTCACCCTGCAGCAGGCCTGACCAATTCCATGGCTCCCATGTGACATAAACTCTGACTTCTAAAGTTGGTCTCTCTTCTTCAGGATTCAAATTCTACTTCAACTGTTTTTGCTACTAAATAGTTTTTGTGGGAAAGTAGAAAGAAAAAATTATGGCAGAGGCACCATCTCTACCATCTCTCCAATGATTTTTGCTTTTTGTCAGCCCATTGAACTGCCACACCAATGATTTCACTCTGTGTTCTGCTCAATAAAACAGCCAAAAAGGAAGACTAACTGGTAGTTCTTTCACACACACCCTAAAGCATATAAAAATTTTATTGTTAATAAGTAGACAAGGTGAGATTTTTCTCCTGCTATTGGATGCCAGTAATGGATTAAAAGATCACAACATTTAATAAAAGGTACAATACTATACTGCACAAAGGCCCACTCCATTTGAAGGTTGTTGGTAGAAATTCTGACTGTGATGAATCTATGCAAAATGAGCTGCCTTAAATTCTTTAAATTTCTGCCAGATTCCCCTTAAACTGCTCCTCTCTTTTCTCTTTCAAATCACTTCTTTTCTCATCCCAAGCCTACTTTGGTGGGAAAGGCTTGAAGATGACAGATAACTGGAACTGTTAAATACCCTGCTGACCCAGTTGACTCTAATTAATTACAATAGTGCCTTTCAGCAAATATTTGGCTGTAGCTGTTGTAATTAGGAAAGCTATAGAGAAGCTTAATCTGGTTATGAATATACAAAGTTATTTCTGTGACTTTTGAGCAATGAATTGTTGCACTGTTGACTGGACCATATAAATTAGAAAAGTGGAGAAAAGTCCCTGATTATCTTGCTACAGAAAAGTATAAGAAACCATGGAATGGTGACATAGAAAGTCCATTAACATTCCCAGAGTGAATTGGGAAAGTGTGTCATATTTATTCAGCCCAAAAAGTGGAAGAAAATCTTATAGCTACTGAATTTCAAAGTAACGGCTTCCACATAAAGCATTTTGGTGTGGAAAGTCCTACATACATTCACCATGTACTCATACGCCATAAATTGAGTGTTTTCCTGATTCAAAATGAGTGGCAATCTTACTAGAATTTTGGCAGAAATTATTTTTTCCTCTCTATTATAAGTAACTTCTGCATTATATCAGTTCTCTTAATGACTACTGTAAAATGTCAAGTGCTGAAAGAAAAAGGAAACATATTTATGTATTGTTAGCTCAGCAATGAACACAGTCAGACCCATATGGCAAAAATATCAGAGCTTAAATCCACCTTACAAAAGCCAAACCACATCTACAGAGTAGTAGCAGAATTGGAATATTTGATTACATATTCACACAAACAATCAGCTAGTCAAAGAGTAAAATGGGAAATGTCCTAATGTCCAGCAGCATTCTGTCTAATTCCAAGGATGTGTTCCAGGCCTTCGGTTATGATAATCAAGCTGCTTCCCCTGTCCACATCACCTCTCCCCTGTGAGTATGTAGGTTGAAAACACACCTGCTTAAATGCCCAAAGCATACTACTAAACGCCTGCACAATACAGCTAAATGGGTTGAATACAAACCAACAAAGACCCTTCCAAATGCGTGCTTCAAATGCACTAAGAGAAGCATTTTTATGCAAAAATGACAGAAAATGTAATTGAAAAGAAAACCTCTAACAAAGCCATAGCCAGATGGTGTCCTTTATTGGGGGCCAGCTCATATTTTTGAGCTTTTGAAAATGCCACAGCTTATTGCTGCTCAATTCTAGAGTTACATCCTAAATTTGGGAAAAACCCTTCCCTCGTGAATATTATGATCCCCTTCACATTTGTCTTATAATTTGCCATTTGGAAAATCCTTTCAATTTTTTTGGTTGTTCATTGTAATGCATGTTGAAAAAAAAGAAGAAAAAAAGAAACAATATGAAAAATAAAAATCAGAAGTAAAATTTTACTGAGCATGATAATTTTGCTTTATGTATTTTCTATGCATTTATATATAATAAAAGGTTTAAATGAAGTTGTTATATTTTTAAATATTCTTATTAAATAAAAAACTACATTTCAATCATCTTCCATTAAATATGCATATATTTAGCACATATTCAAATTGATATTTTAACCTTTAAGTTTATCTGATAATGTATTTAATTAGGGTGATACATATATATCATCTTACATATTTTATATACATATGCAGATGTATATATTCTTCAACTAAAGATGGTTCCATTTATTATTTGAACATAGCCTCCAGAACTATGAGAAATAAATGTATTACTTAAGCCACCCAAGCTATTATTTGTTATAGCAGCCCAAGCATACTAATACACATACACATTCTATCAATTTCTCTTTTATATCATTCACTTGAATACTTTCTAACAGAACAAGTAGAAATAGAAAGAAATATGAGAATGCTCACAGAAAGGATGCACACCTTATAGGAAGAAATTGGCAAGACCCTAGATGGTTTTCTGTAGCAGTACTACATAATTTAGGTTCTCAAAAATAAAAATTATCTTATTCAGAAGTTTTCAGTGGGTATAGGCACAGAAATGAAGCAGGGGAGAAGAATAAGAAGGGGTAGGATCTGTTGAAGATCCTTAAATAAAATAAAATGAGTGGATTCAAGATCTAACCCAGATAGATGTACTTTTAATAAAACTGTTAAGTACAGCCAGGTGCAGAGGCACACGCCTGTACTTCCAGAACTTTGGGAGGCTGAGACAGGAGAAGCATGAGTTCAAAGCCAGCCTCAGCAACAATGGGGCGCTAAGCAACTCAGTGAGACCCTGTCTCTACATAAAACACAAAATAGGGCTGGGGATGTGGCTCAGTGATCAAGTGCCCCTGAGTTCAATTCCTGGTAATAAATAAATCAACCAATCAATCTATCAAGTAGAGAGGTGGGACTAGAATAAGGTAAATAAGGCACTTATTACAACCAAAAAATGTAAAAGGGCACCAAAGAATTTATAATCAAGACATAATTTTTTTGTAGTATTTCTAATGTGAAAAAGAATCATGATGTAAAACATCAAAATTTTCAATAAAGTCAGAATGCAACCCTACATTTTCAGCCCCTTGACTCACTGGACTCATTCTAATTGCAACACTTATTCAAATAAAACTTTGTTCATGAAAATAGTTTATAGAAATAAAAAACATTCCTCAAATTTATATGAGGTCACAAAAACTTAGAATAGCCAAAGTAATCTTTAGACAAAAGAACAAAGCTAGACACAGAACAATACCTGACATAAACCATATTACATAGCTATACTAATCAAAACAATGTGGAACTGGCATAAAAACAGGCCCATGGACCAATGGAACAGAATAGAGAAACCAGAAATAAATTATTGTATTTATGGCCAACTAATTTTTGACAAAATTCAAAAAAAACATACAGTGGAGAAGCTACAGTGTCTTCAATAAATGTTGCTAGGAAAATGAAAATACACATTCAGAAGAATGAAATTGAACCCTTATCTTCTACCATATATAAAAAGTAACTCAAAATGAATTGAAAACTTCTCACTATATGAAAAAAATCAACTCATATAAAACTCAATTTCCAAACTGGGTAACTACTAGAAGAAAGCTTAGGGGAAAGATTTTAAGACATTATTATGAGAAAAGATCTTATGATTAAGATCTCAAAACACAAGGGAAAAATAGACAAATGGGACAATATTAAACTATGATGTTCCTCCAAAGCAAATTAAAACACAAGTAGAATGAAGAAAAAACCTACAAAATGGGGAAAAATTATTTGAAACAATTCCTCTGAAAATGGATTAATACTCAGAATGTGAAAAGAATACAAGATCTCAAAAACAACAAAAATAATAATCCAATTTTAAAAGGGGCAGATGATTTAAATAAATAATTCTCAAAAGAAGATATATACAAATAGCCAAAAAGTATGTGAGTAAATGCTGAATATCACTAGTGATCAGGGAAATGCAAATTAAAACCAGTAGATATCATTCTACTCCAGTCTGAATGACTATCAACAAAAAGACAAAAACAACAAATACCTCTGAGGACACAGAGAAAGAGAAACTCTTATACACTGTTGTGTATAGTCATTATACACATTATATGTGTATATGTGACATTATATATAGTCATTATGGAAAATACTATGTAGTCTCCTTGAGAAACTAAGAGTGGAACAATTATATGATCCAATTATCCTGCTACCATGTACTACCATGTACATATCTAAAGGAAATGAAATTAACAAGTTGAATAGATGCCTGCAATTCCATGTCCAATGCAGCACTATTCACAAAAGCTTAGATATTAAATCAATCTAGGTATACATCACAGATGAATGGATAAAGAAAATGTGATGTATATACAATGGAATACTATTTGACTTTAAAAAATAATAAAATCTTGCCATTTGTAGCGATGTTGATGAAACTTGAGGATATATCCTCAAGTGTAATAAGTGTAATAAACCAAGCATAGAGAGACAAGTCCCACATGTTGTCCTTTAAAAGTGAATGCTAAGCTGGGCACCGTGGTGCACACCTGTAATCCCAGCACTTTGGGAGGCTGAGACAGGAGAATCGTGAGTTCAAAGCCAGTATCAGCAATGATGAGGTACTAAGCAATTCAGTGAGACCCTGTCTCTACATAAAACACGAACGAGGGCTGGAGATGTGACTCAGTGGTTGAGTATCCCTGAGTTCAATCCCCAGTACCAAATAAATAAATAAATAAATAAGATAAAAAGTTAATGTCATAGAAGTAGAGGATAAAATAGTGATTACCAAACCAAGCGTGGTGGCACACATCTGTAATTCTAGCACTTTGGAAGGCTGAGACAGGAGAACTGCGAGTTCAAAGCCACCCTCAGCAAAGGCAAGGCACTAAGAAACTCAGTGAGACCCTGTCTCTACATAAAATACAAAATAGGGCTGGGGATATGGCTCAGTGGTCCAGTACTCCTGGGTTCAATCCCTGGTACCAAAAAAAAAAAATAGTGGTTACCAAAGTCTATAAATTTGGGGAAGGGATAGATAAAGATTGGTTAGTAAGTACACAAAGACGTTTAGGAAGAAGAATGAAGTAATAGTGCTCTATAAAAGAATAGACTGAGCTGACAATAATTCACTCTATATTTCATGATAGCTAGACAAGAAGACTATTCTCAACATAAAGAAACAGTAAATCTTTGAGGTGATGGATATGCTAATTACCCTAATCTTATCATAATATATTAAAATATCCCACTCTGCCTCATAAATATGTACAATAATAATGTGTGTGAAAAGTGTTAAGGAAATTTTTAAAAATAAGGAGAGTTACCTCTGGGTACTGCTTGTTGGCAAAATTTTTACTTCTAAAATATTGCATTATTTGAATGTAATACAGTGTAGTTGTATATAGATATTATTTGCATATATAGTTATATGTAAATATGTGCTTGCCTTTTATGGAGAATTGATTCTCTGAAATATTTAAAATAAATAAAATAAAATAAATGAAAAAGAAGAAAGAGTTAAGTATGTGGGGGGGGGTGTCACAACTTCAGTAGAACAATGCAATTGGACTACATGTTATGCATATTAACTAGGTTTTAAATCTAAGAGTTTGTCATCACCCCATCACCTGAAGAGGATTCTGGAAACAATCACAGTAACCTACTCTTAGAAAATATTTGGCATGAAAAGATTCATCCTCTTTCATGTACAAATTAAACTGAGGAAGAAAGTATTTAAAAAGTCTAGGGCAAAAGGAAGAATAGTATTTTATTTCAGGAAACAATCTCTTGAAAAAAATTTAGGACAGGAAGTGATTTTTTAAAATATCTGCTTTGAGTTCTCAAAGAAAATCTGAAATAAATGAGTTTATGAGCCATTATCAAAGTATTATAATGAAAAGTAGCTCGGGTGAAGGCAATTAGCTAAGATGAAAGCTGAGATAAAATAACAAGTTAAGAAAATGGTTTTTAGATCACAAAAATTCAAGAGATTAATGAAAATCTATCGTAAAAAGAATTTTAAGGTCATAAACGATCTATAAAATTACTTTTTAATGTGTAATATAGTGACCACTTTAAAAGTTCTTCCAGATTTCAGAAGAAAAAAAATAAAAGAGCAAAAATATGGCAATCATAAAAATATTTTAAAAAACGTGTAGTGAAAAGTTTTTCTTTTCAAGTATAGAGATTCTAGTAGAAAATAAAATCCTAGTAAGTTAAGCTAAATGAATATGTAATCTTTATGGAAACAAACTGACTATAGTTTTAAAAAATGTAAAGAATTCAGTATGTAGCTCAAAATAGTTCATAATTTAAAAAATAAGTGAAAAATAAAAGAAACATCTGAATAAATTTTAAATTTTCAGAAAAATGTACATATATAATTTACACATTTCGGCTAAAATTTCTGGCTTAATTATAAATTTGTAAGTGTTGCATAAAGAAAACTGAACTTTTGACTGTGAGATGAAATAACTGTAAATAAAAAGAATATTTTTCTAAAATGAAATATAAATACTATAGTACTATTTTTCCTAAGTTAATATGGGTCTCCCTTAGTTAACTTTATCACGCCAATTTAATGAAACTTCAAACAAAATCTCAAAGAGAATATTCTGAAATAGTTAAGCAACTTAAAATTCCATAAAAAGGAATGAACACATGAAAATGGCTATGAAATTAATTTGAGTAAAATAATGACACTTTTGCCAAGTACTCAATATATTTCTAATTTGTAATGATAGTAGGCACAGGAATAAAATTTTAGATAAGTCATAAAATTTTAAAACATGGGAAACTAATAAAATATATACTCAAGTTTAACAAATGTTTCATAAGGAAATCACAAAATAATACACTGTTATATATTCTTTATGATTTAAACAAATGTATCAAGTTGAATTGTATTGTACAAACTTGATAAATTGATTGATTAGTAAAACAAGAACATGAAATAAACAGCATGGAAAGACTAAAGGAAAATTAAATAACTTAATTCAAAACCAAATTATAGAACTGTCAAGCAATCATAAAGGAAAAAGAAAAGAAGACAAGGCATGATACATGCAATTAATAAAAATATTGATCTAAAGAAATACTCAATACTTCACTTATTTATTCACCCTTCAAAATAGATATTCAGGATATTTTATGTCCCATACAATTTTATAGGCTGTGGGGATGAAAACAAACTAAATGAAGACAAAATAAAAGCAATACACAATGTCCATGGAATTTACTTTCTAAGCAGATATGAAAGTTTGAGTATGTTGGGGGAGCAGTGGAACAGAAATAAAATGGATATGCATTAAGAATGCATGGCTATGGAGAAAAACAAAGCCAAAAAGGAGTATCAGGTGTGTTTTAGCAGGTGGCAGAGGGTAAGGGATCATGTAGTAAGGGGCCAGGGAAGATATCCCTGAGGAGGAAATACTTTGGGAAATATCTGAATGGGTTGATGGAGCCAGCTCTGCAGCTATTTGTGGGAGAATTATGCAGGAATAGGGAAGAATAGATACAAAGGTTGGCAAAGGCATATCTGGATCCTAAAGTGTCTCTCAAGTGATTAAGCTAAGGGCAGAACAGTACAAGAAGAGATCACAGTAGTCAGTGTGTGGAAAACAGCACTAACTATAAAATGTGGACCATGGAAGGTCTTGGCTTTTATCCAGAAATGTCAGAAGACTTAAAGTGTTCATAGGAGTTTAAGTGTATTATGTTATGTTCCATTCCTAACTCATTTTTTAATTTTTTGACAAAAGTATTTCTGTGTAAGAATAGAATATAACAATATACATTTTATGTCTCTAGAATATGTTTTCCCCTTATATTAATCCTTACTTAACCTACTTACATTAAACTCTTATAAAGCTTAAAAACAGAAATCAGTAATTGTGTGCTTGCAAAATCTCCAAATATTATTCAGTCATATAAAAAGTTACTGGAATAATTGGAAATATAGCTCAGTGTTGCCTAGCATGAACAAGGTCCTGGATTCCAAAGATACTTTTGCTGATGATGAAGAAATACATCTAAATGATTGACATTAGTTATAATTGTGTTATCAGTAATTACAAGAGACAAGGTCATAAATTATTTAATATTTTCTTTCAACGTAGCCTGTATATTCTCAACCATATCACCAATGTGACTTATATTTTCAATGCTTATTTCTGTTTAGGACATATAATTTCTATTGCCTTCAATATATACTCTTTTATAAAACTACCATCTGTAATAAAAATGCCATCTGGGCAAATTTTATCCTAATTCATGGTACCTAACAACATAATTTATTTTATATTCATTCAAAAATTAAACTGTGAAAATTTTAGTTCCTATTTCAGTTCATTAAAATGCTTGCAAAAGTTTTCATGTACATGAAATAGCCTATAATTTTAAATACATATATGTATACATATATATATTTATGTAATTATGACACTTTCTATTGTACCTGTTCAATAGCCATTTTGTGAGCACTATAAACATGTAGGAAAGTTATTTGCTTTCACTAAAATATGGTCTTTCATTTTTCTCAAAAGCAACTTTTCATATTTTGATTTCTTTGAAAAATACACAGTTAAAAAATATCTCTCGCCAATTTAAAAAACAGCACAAGCATAATGATGCATGGCAACTAATACTGGGTTTGGTGTCAGAAAGACAAAACACAGTGGCACAGAAATAGCAGAGGTGATCTGCAATGAGTACCTCCATAAAGAACAGAGGCTACTACTTCCTTTTGACCATAGTTTTCACATAAGAATGCAAGTTGGGTTCACCAAATCTTCCCACGTGCCAAAAATTCCAAATATCTGTTTTGTTAGGTGAAATTTGCCAGTTTTAAAATGTGTGAATCAATTATTTTCGAAGTATTGCACAAGCTGAACCATGTCCACAAGTGAGGTCTTTAGCCAATTGTGATATCAACTCCAAAAGAGAAGTTTCAACATCTTCGTGATGAGATTTGCAGTAGTGACTGCAAATTTGTTTTGAATGTGTTCAAAAACACAATGAAAACAAAAGCCAACTAGAGGAAAATCTCCCAGAAATGAAGGAACAACTACTCATAGCTAAGAAAGCCTGCATTTGGAGATCAAAATAAGAAAAATCATAGCAAAACACACAACAACAACAAAATATGAAGACAAAATACTAAGCAGCTCTGTGGGAAAATAGTGACTATTACATACAAAAAATAATAGTAATAATCAGATGGACCACAAAGTTGCCATTGACAATGATAGAAACAGCATGACATGAAACCAAAGCTTAATTTTTTTGGTAAAAAATAGTTTTTATCTAGACATGCATACACAGCAAAAGCATTCATAATTTTCAGACAGAGAATTTAGAAGTTACCACAATTTGACTAATTCTAAATGTCAAGCTGCTAGACATTTTCTAACAATAAAAAAAGTGAATTACAAAAGGGTGGTATAAGAATTTCATAAATATTCTTTTTCAAGATTTTGGCATATAAAAGTGGAATATAAAAAGTTATTTAAACCACAATCTATTACTTAAGTTACAAGTATGATCAACCTGAAATTGACAGAAACTAAGTACACAATTCATTACACATTTAGAGAAGAATATAGAGAAGAATATAATAGAATTTTCCAGGATATTGCTAATAAAATAAACTTCAGTGTTGTGCATTAAATATTTACAGCTGTCCCATCAGTTGAAAGATAGTATGAGTTTTGAATACAAAAAGAAAAAACTGATTAAACATATATAACCCTAAATCAGAATATAAAAGGAAAATAGAAATATAATTTATATCAGTTGAAAAGGAAACTCTTCAATAATTGTTGAGATAATTTCTATCAATTTCTTGCCAAATAAAACAATTCCTATAATATCACACTAAAAAGTGAATTTCAAATGAATATAAAGCCTATATATGACAAAACTTGACAAATTATAAATATATTGGAATGTATCATCAGACATTATAAATGAGTTTAAAAGACTTCAATTAAAATACAATGGGCCCTAGGTACATGTATGATTGCACAAATGGTGTGACCCTACTTTGTGTACACCCAGAGTTGTGAAAAATTGTGCTCCATTTGTGTACAATGAATCGAAGAGCATTCTGCTATCATGTAAAACTGATTAGAACAAATAAAAAAATAGTGGGTTTTCAAATACATATTTGTATACAAATATTCATAGCAGTAATATAAAAAATAGCTTAAAAGTTGAAACAATACAAATGTCTATGATTAAATGAATGGATAGACAAAATGTTGTATACACATACAATGGAATATTTATTTAGCTATAAAAGTTGTGAACTACTTGAAATGTGGATGAACTTTCAAATGTTATAGTAAGTGAAAGAAGGTAGACACAAAAGTTAAGTATTATGTGATCCTATTCATACATAGAATAGATAAAGACAGCAAATTAATACTAATAGAAAGCAAATAATAATCATTGGTACTGAAGGCAGGACGGAAAGGGGACCTACTGTGTAATGGATACAAGGATTTCTTTGGGAGGGAAAATGTTTTAAAATTAGAGGTGTTAGTTGCAAGACATTATGAACACAAAATACAATAACTTATGCATTCTAAAACAGTTAACTTAATAACATGAATTTCACATCAATCAAAAGAGATAAAAAGCATATACATACATACACATACATATACTAGAAATAAATTAGGTTTTAAAAAATGAAGAAAAGAGCTAAGCCATCAATTACAATATTTTTAAAATGGCAATTACCTTAATGAGAAATATATAGTAGCTACACAGAGAAAACTATAAAAATTTACTGAATTATATAAAGGAAGGCATACAAAATTGGAGACATTGTAGAATTATAGCTAATAAGACTAAACATTAAAATCTTCCCCTCTCTTCCATATTTATTTACATCTAATGCAATTCAAATTGAAATGACAATTTAATGATGTGATTATGTTTTCATACAGAAAAAATAAGTGGAAATTCAGAGAAGGAAAGAGCTTTTTCAGAAACATAATGGGGTAGTAAAAAGAAGAGACACATATCAAAGTTCTGTTAATCATATACATAAATGTAAATGCTATAAATATATAAATGCCTGGGAATGAGAGCAGTACCAAAACAAAAAAAAAAATATTAACAATGTGATAAATGTGGTATTCAAAATCATCAACTGGAAAATATAAGTAAAGTAATAGAAAATTAATTTTATGAAGGAAAAATGAATAAAAATGGGTCAAATCTTTAACTTTTTCCTCTCCTAAAATTTTTCTAATAATTTTAAAACCAAAAATAATTTTAGAAAAACATTTTATCTAAAAGATGAATGGTCTATCTAAATTTTACAGGAAATCAGGGACCATAAGGAAACAGAAGCATAAAAACTAAAAACATTATGTTATGATTTTTGTGCTGCAAAATCTTAAGCATTGAAACATATTCTAAAGATTTGCTAAATTTTACAAAGAATTATTACAAATTAATAAGGAAAATATTAATAGAAAAACTAAAAAGGTGTAACCTAAACATTTACAAAATAATTGCAAATGGCCAATAAACACATAAAATATTCAACTTTATTTCTGACTAAGCAGGAAAAATAAAAATTAACGTGTGATAAAATACTTATTAAATTAGAAGTGTTACTTCTCTTGGCATCAGAAAGTTTGATATTCTCAAAATGTTTTGAACTCATACACAGAAAAAATTGGGAGTTTACAGTAAGCTGAATGACACCTGAATTTCACTTGAGGGATATGTTTTTAATAAATAATCGTACAATGAATTATACACATGATTATTTATATATTATATATGTATGTGTGTTTGAGCTCTAGGATTTGTCTACAGGTGTCTTTATCACACCACATGGATATTAGCAAAAACTTGGAAACTAGCTTAGTGCCCAGCATTTGGAAATTATTTCAGTATATTATGGAATAGCCATTTATTTTGTTATTTTGCAGTCATGAGAACTCATAGCACTGAATAGTTATGAAATGTTTATAATATACTCTGTAACGTAGTGCTGTGTGTGGAGATTGCACAAGAGCATGAGCAAGCTTTATAGGAGGAGCAATCTCAATGCCCTTCCATATTCCCTTCCAGGGCTTTCTAAATAGAACATATCCACCTTTCTGATATCTACTTTATTCTTCCTTAGAGGAAAGGCACAGCTCATCGTATTAGTGGGTTAAAGATAGGGTTCTTCCCCTTTCTTTTCAAACCTGCCTGCTGTCCTGTCTTCCATGAGAGTCTGCTCTGCCTGTGATTAAGAATACAATTCCTAATAATGCTAAATAGGAAGTTTTATTCTCTTTTAGTCAGAAGTCCAGATGCAGTTTATAATCAGAGTTTTCGGTAATAATCCTGATTACTTAACTTCCCTATTCCAAAACTATAAGTTATTTCATAATAGAGTCCAATCCCAAAGGGAAACAGGATTATGATTAATTATTTGTATCTATAAATTTTGATGATATTTAAAATAGATAAAAGCACCAGTCACAGTGGCACACACCTGTAATCCCAGCAATTCAGGAGGCTGAGATAAGTTGGATTGTGATTTCAAAGCCAGCCTCAGCAACAGCAAGGTGCTAAGCAACTCAGTGAAACCCTGTCTCTAAATAAATAGGGCTGGGGATGTGGCTCAGTGGTTGAGTGCCCCTGAGTTTAATCTACAGTACCTCCCCCCAAAAAAGATAAAAGCCAAAAAGCTAAAACAACAACAAAAAACTAAATATGAACAGTTTTGGAGATCATGTATGATTGTATTTCCTTTTGCATTCCATACATCTCCAATTAGTATCTATTATGTACATTAAATTCTAAACAAGAATAATAAATAATATTAAATCACTGGATGGAAGTCTTTCTGACTTTAAAAGAAGGACATATAAGAAAATATATATCCTTTAAATCTTTGTATATCCTTAAATATTTTACATGACAAAAATATATTAAAAGTCAATAGCAAAATGACAAAAAATGTGGTATTATATGTCAGATTAGACATTATTATGTGCATGATAGTTGTGAATTTATTAAAACTGATAAGAAAAAAATCGCTAAAACTTCTATATATAAATGAGCAATGGACATGAACAAACTGTTCCACAAAGTAGGTTACAAGGAAGAAATTATCTAACACGATATTAACTACTAGTGATCTTAGCATCACTATCAGCCCGGGGTCAAGCATGACATAATATGATACATGAACTCATCACAGCTGTTCATAATGTCATTACTTGGGGTTGAGTGTACTGTTGCTAGTTCATGTGTGAATTTGTCATTTAATATACTGTCAAAAAGATTACTCTCTGCTTCTGCTTGGAAATGAAATATTATTTTTACCCAAATATGCTCAGAAGCAAAACAAGCAGCAAATGAAATTGTAGGAAATACCAGTCATTGGAGGGAGTACTCCAGTCCATATAGTCTCTCATCTTCCCATAGGCTGGCTTGGGTTGTTCTCACAGTAGTAATACCTGTCTAAGAGACAAAGAAGAACTGCACAAGTTCTCTTGAAGACTAAGCTACCAACTTGTACACTGTTACTTGCACCACATTTGGTAACTCATGCAAGTGACAAGGTCAAGACAGACACAGAACTGGGGAAAGAGGCCCCTTCCCTTGATAAGAACAACTAAAAGATCACACAGTAAGGAATACGTGAATGGAGAGCAATGCAGGATTGAGGCTACCTTTGCAAGAAATCTGCTCAATATCACATACCACTATCACAATCAAAGATAGAAAAAATACTGGCAAATCCTGTGAATAAGTGAAAAAAGTCTCAGAGCCCTGAGAAATTGGAAGGACAAAGTCATGTGATTTGCACGTTGTACAGTACTGTCATTACGTCATCAAACATTGATTTGTGAGAAAATCCTAACTAAACAGAACCTGCATAACTTCCAATGGCATGTGAGTCAACTGATGCAAACATGAGGCTGGAGGCTTATTCTGCAGGGAGTTCTACCAGAAACTTGACAAACCCCCAAATTATGCTATTAATCGTAACACTGCTTAAGAATTCAGATTATGAGACCAGATTACAAATTGTCTATGTCAAGACATCTATAGGAGTTCTTCCAATAAATATAAAAATATAAATTATTATGAGATCCTAAACAAGGATTAATTTGTGTGAGCAAGTGTGAGAATCCTCAGCTTCTCCAAGTCCCAGGGTTTGGAGGTGAGGATTGCAGTCTAGACCCCTACATTTGGAAGAAATTTTCCAAATCATGCTTATGCAACAGGAACCACACTTGGGAAAATATGTCCTAGATAGATTTCTCTCAAATTTGTTCTTAAAGTAACTAGAGTATAATGCTTTAATTATGATCACTTGATAATAAAAGCTACAAATACTATCAGTAGGAAAATTTTGTCCCTTTTACTCATTTTTTAAAGTATTTTAAAAAGGTTATCAAATACTGACAGGAAAAATACACATCAATTTTAGACTTATTTTTCACTTTCAGGGCAAAAGAGTTTAAGGAAAAATAAAAATGGGTACTTTGGATGTTTTATTAAAAATCATCTCTATCAATGATTTCAAAGTGTAAGTCAGTGGACCACTTTATGGTAGTCCATATAATTAAGATGTTTTATACCCCACAGTCTGTACAGTCATATACAGAAACCCTGGGAAAAAGGGCTCTTTTCTGAAGATACTTGGTGGTATTATATATTCTCTAGATTTCTGAAATCTTACCTAATTTTTAAAAATTAGTGTTTACTAAAGAGTAAATCTTGAGTACTCTCAACACACACATACACACACACACGGTACTATGTGATATAATGAATAGGCTAATTATCATGATTATGGTAATCATTTCACAGTATATATATATATATATATATATATATACACATATCAAATCATTACATTGTACACTTCAAATATATATAATTTTTATTTGTCAGTCATACCTCAATGAAGCTGGAAAAATTTAGTACTTACCCAAACCTCAAATTTATTGGCAGAACTATATGAAATTGCTAAGAATTAATCATTTTGGGCCTACAGCAACAGCAATTTCATATGGTTCAATTCCATAATGAGAAAAAAATTCATCTTAACCATCAAGTTTCCTGATATTCCATATAATTAATATTTTCCTCTGAAGCTTGAAACAAAACAAAAAGGATTTGTTTAAGAATCACTTCTTTCTCCAACTATTGACTTAACTTACTTAATGTCTAAATACACATTACAACTTAATATAAGTTGCATTCAACATGGGAGACACAGAGCTGCCAAATATTGTCTGGCCAGAAACCCATTGGTCAGTGCCTCTGTGCTTTAAGCTTGATTGCTGTCATTTAATTTCTTGGGTAGTTGTTACAGAGAACAGATATTCAGCATTTCTCACTATCTGGTTAATATGTCACTACTAATGCTAGGGAGCCCTGATTCTGATTATTTTTGCAGGCTATACAAGTATATTCTCATGTTCTTTCCTTAATGGAGCCAACATGATGGTTACCTGAGCCGCTGGCATTTCTCACTGTCCATGCTGCGCTCATGATGCTTAGCTCCCCTGCTAAGCTGAGTCCCAGGATGAAAAACTTAGATCCCAGTGCTCATTCACTTTCCCTCTCTGTCCTATCCAGTTGCAGAGGATTTTCTACAAGCCCTTTGGATAGTTCCCCTTAAAACACATACATATATTGAAATATATCACTGTATGCCATAAATATGTACAATTTATGTGTTAAAGTCCTAAAAAATATTTAAGGGCAGAATATTAACTATCATGATTTGATCACAGGAAACTTTATATATGTATCGAATGTTTGCATTGTACCCTATAAATTGGTACAATTTAAAAAATTAAAAATAAAAAAAAAACACCTCAGTCTGTACATATTCATTATCCTCACATTGACCACTTAGGACCTGACTTCAAAAAACACATGAACATTAATTCTAAAAAAAAAGGGGCTGATCTATACCTACCGTGTAAGAAATGCCACAAACTGGGAAGGTCGAATGAGTCTCCTGGTGAAGTGTCACAAGGAGAAGATACATGCTATTACAATGAACATCCATGAAGAAGTGGTTCACCAAATTAATGAACCCAAGAATCATCCAGAGATTGTTGAAAAACTGACTTCTGGACTCTTCCAGTGTTTCCAACTCAGTAGGTTTGGGAAGACTGAGAATCTAAAATTTGGTTTCTCCTTGTGTAGGAACCACACCTAAGAACCTTCTGAAACAATGAAGGATATGAATTGGCCATTTCTGAACTGTAACTACAGACATTTTGGCTTTTAACTTTCATTTTTATTACATACCTTTTCTTAAAATCATTTTTCTCTAAGTACATAAACAACCAAGCAAGTTATTCGGTACAATGAAAGAAAATCAGTAGCGTTAAGTTTTGCATCGATAAAACAGTATCTGAATTTGGGTTTTTTTTTTATTTGGCTGTTATGAACCTTTCCAAAGATTCTTCTCTTCATTTACAATTTAATATCCTTGTGTTCTTTTTCTATAAAACTTGGTAAAACGTGATACCATGTGAGTGCTAAACACTAACCAAATTTTACTATCTTAGTTTTATCTCAGGTATACTGCATTACATAATCCTTTTAGACATGGCAGAGGTAAGAGAATCAAATCATTCTGGAACAAGTTTAAAACTCAACAAAATGAAGAGATGACTGCTGAATTGTTGAAAATAGGATACAATATTCGTGTTCAAATAACTGATAACCTAGTTTCTCATTTTTGTCATAGAAATTTGTTTTTAGATTGAGAAGTTGTTGAGGTAAAGCTTTATAGTCCATGAGCATTTTTTGATTACAGTGAGTAAAACAACTATTTTCAAGAATAATCTGATTTTAAATAATTTTTATTGTGTTTTTTCAGAATAAATGTTATTTTTTAAATCTTATGTTATATAATACATATACATATATGTATTATATGTACATATGTATATGTATTATAAGTTGGAAAGATCACCAATCAATAATGATTTCTCCAGAACAGGGCTATGGCAGGGATGAAGGAGGGTCACCTTGCTGTGCTTTTGTCATTAAATGGATGATGAGGAATCTCTGATTTCTTAGTGGCTATAGGATCAGTCTGTTCTAATGTATGAAATAGCAGCTGTGCTGTTATCAATTTCCAGAAGTAAAATTTACCAGTAGAATTTAGAAATTATGGTTTTAACTCCTTGGGAGTTGGCTCACTAGATATATAAGGAAATGCAAAATGAGAAGGAAAAAAAATTAAATTTCTTTGTTATTTTTTAATCTATTTTATAACAATTAAAACGAAATAAGAAATAGGCCAACTTGGATTCTGGTTAATTTGTATGCTAGCCTCTGGTCTCCAGGCACCTGCTATAGGATTGCATTAGAGAAAAACCTAGGTCAAGTTAGATTCTCATTGGCCTGAGGCAGAACTGAGATTTTCAGAGCCACTTCCACAGTGGAAAGTTATACTGAAATATCAGATAGCGAAGGCCATACAGACCAAGTAAATAGGGAAAAGGAAAGGAAAGAATCAAAGATAGTGAAAATCTTTAAATAGTTGTTTTAAAAAATGAAGTAAATAAATTAAATAAATAAATTAAATAAATTAAATTAAATGAAGTAAATAAATTGGGAAAGAAACCAGGAAAGTCAAGAAATTCATCCCAATAGGATGGAAATTTTTAAGCATCTAATTCAAAATGGTATGAAAAAAGCAAACATTGATAGAGCAAAAACAAATTATCTTAATGCAGCACTCTCTGAGGTTGAGTGGACCAATGGGAACCCATGGTGACCCCTGACATTGAAAGGACCTAAATAAAATTTATTCACCATAACTTGGAGAAATTCAGGAAACTGGGACTTTGGATCATCTAGGTGATGATCTCACAATATAATATTACATGAATTGACCTACTAAAGATCTAAAAGTATTTACAAGTGAATGGGTAAAATGATCAGGGGTAGAGAAGATATTCTGCTGCGATTCCTTGTCATGGGATCCCCAAACACTTTTATACTAAATCCATAGGAGAAGCCGAAACAGGCACAACTGTAAACTAAGAGAATATAAAAATTTGAGAGTTGAAATTAATGTGAAATTCTGGAATATACTACTGAAATATATGAACAGATTTTACATCAAATTTTGGAATATACTATTGGAATATATGAACAGATTTTACATCAGTTGGTAATATCTCCTTTTACTGAATATTTTATGGGGTTGAGGATGATGATAAGAATATATGTATTATGTTGTACCTGATTGAAGAATGTCTCCTTTATGTATTATTGTAAAGATGAAGCCATGTAATTTTACACTTCAGGCCATAGTAATTGCTATCTAAGAGGAAATCAGTAAGATCACCTTAGCCTACACAAGTAAGTAATTTCAAACAATATAGAAGACAAGTTACGGTGCTGGTATGGACAAATTTTCAGTGGAATTGTCTTTAGGGAGCATAAATGGAGATTATGATAAAATCCTATGAGTGCCACTCAGCCATAATTACTGGGATTTCAGACGAAAAATGCATTAATTTTAGAGACAATTAGTAGCTATACATTGACCTTTTTTTGGCATTACTCATATGACTGTAGGACATAAAATAATCTTGAAGACTGAAGTACCAGTAGTATTATGAGAGATGTTAGAACAAGGCTCTAATAGAAAGGGTGATCACAGAAGAAATCTAATAGAAAATTGAAAATGTTTTATAGGAACTGGAATTTGCTTATGAACTAGAAGATGCAAATGTTTACAATATTACAAAGTAATCAGAACAAAAGACATACCAATTTGAAACACAGACTGACATTTCTTCAAATCATGAAATATACTTTATAACCCATAATGTCCAACAATGGGCAGAAGTAACATCTGCATAGGAGTGGTTTGATATTGAATTAAAATTGGGCAGTTGAAGAAAGGATTATGTAAAATGGGGCAATATAGTATAAGAATGAAGGGCTGCTTTATACACCTTCACCAGCGTGTGCTCACTCTCAACATGGTGTGAGGGTTGGATTGTGCTAGATACATTCTTCCACTTTTCTGTTGGATCCAAGCAAGAAAAAGTGGGGAGGATGCTAGTATGACTGTATAGATCTTTCCCATGTCAACACAACATTTTCATTTATTGCTTCAATTTTTTCCCCCACTTGATACAGTGCTCCCAGGAACAGGATATCAATTGCAAGTGCCAAAAGCAAGATGGTTCTTATTTAAAGCAAGAAAGTATAAGTATAGCTTTGAATGTTTGTGCCAAAATTCCCAATGTCCTCATGGGATAAATGCTCCTTCATCTCAGACAAAATCAGGATTGATGGTGAATGCAGATATATTGCCTCTTAAGCAAGATAGCCCACATGTTCTGTATTCAAAAACCCCACCATGTATGGATAGGAGTGGAGTAGATTCAGAAGGAGATACTTAGCTAAACTAATGCTGCTGCTAGCAGTCCAGACCAGTCCAGGGACTGATCCCAGTATATCTTCAAAAGAGGAAAAGTGTAACTTTAATAAGTATAGGGGAGAATAGTAGCTGAGGGTAAGCAATGCATGATTGGATTATGCAATGAGAGAAATTTGATATAACATAACATGGTCTTTTATCTAAATTATGCTAGATGTCTAAGAATATGAAGCCATATATTTCTGAGCCACTGAAATATATAATAACCTTTTTTAGATACATGAATTGAGATGTTGACTAAAGTGGCTCTGCCAATGACAGAGAAAGATTCTAGTAATATACCAGGACCTTATCACTCTTGCTTATCAAGTTCCATGTACTGTACTGTGACTAAGTGGAACATTTCCATTTTTGGTAAAATAAGAATATAGTGTAGTGATATTGATTGTTGAGTTTGGACTAACAGTGGGTATAATGCCATAAGAAAAGTTCAGCAGGGAAGGCAGGCAGTACTAGTAGTGAGGAAGTACATGAGTACAATTTTAAATAAAGTTGTCAGGGAAAGACTCATGGAGAAGTTATGAACATGACTAAGGAAAGACCATTCCACATCCAAAGTAAAGCAGGTACATAGATGCTGGGGCAGGAGTTTGACCTGGGTGGTTCAAGAACAGGGAGCTGTGGAAAGATCAAAACAGAAGGGGAGAATAATGACAATTCAGATTACTTCTGGCTGTATGCTACTGTGATACATTTGGCTTTTATTCTGAGCATGAGGAATGGATTTGGGGCATGAGAGTGACAGGTCTCACATCTTTTTAAAGAATCACTCTGGATGTCATCCTCAGAGCTCAGAAGAGAGACTATGTTAGCAAGCTGTTGCAATAATTTAAAGATGAAAAATTGATAGTTTGAATGAGGATGATAATGGGAGAGGCTGGCATAAGTGGTTAGATGACAAAGGTAAACTGACAGGACTTGCTGACAGAGGTGCTATGAAAGTAGGAGAAGATGTAAGTTGAGGATGATGCTAAGGTATTTGGCTTAAAGAACCAGAAGGATTGAGTTTTCATTCCATTAGTGATGGTGGATACTCCTGCTGGAGAAGCAAGAGTGGGAAAAGTCTGAACTTAGCTTGGACATATTAAATTGAAGAACCTTTTTTAGATACACGAATTGAGATGTTGACTAAAGTGTTGGGTATTCAACAGAGACATCAGAAAATAAATTCAGGCTGGAAAAAGAAATATGGATCCCATCAGTATAGACATAATTTTTAAAGCCAAGAAACTGGGAGAGATTACCAGGAGAGTTAGTGAAGAAGAAAAGATGGGAGATCCAAATGTTTGAGGTCTGAGGAACTTCAGTATTTAGAGCGTGCAGTTGCAAAAGAAGCAACAAAAAGGAATGAAAAGATATAGATTTTCTCATTATTAATATTTTTAATTGACAAAAACTAATTGTAAGTGAGGTGAGAGGATAATCAGAGAAGCAAGGTGCCTTGGAATCTGCAGCAAGGCTGGGTTTCAAGGAGGAAGAGTCATCAATGGATAAAAACTGCTCCTCAGAGTGGGGTAAGATGACCACTTTGGTCACTAGCTCAATGATCTCCTCAACTAGAGCAATTATTGGAAAGAAATTTCTGGGCTAGAAATAGAGGCAATAATAGACACTTGCCTAGCATAACTGAGGCACGGGGTTCAATTCCTAGCACCACTGCAACAATAGAAACAAAACAATTTAAAAAAAAAAAATTCCTAAACCAAAAGCAAACTTGAAAAGGTCAGGCCTCATAAAACCAGTAACTTCAAGGCAATTTTTGAAGGTATAAATTTATGATCCTAATTATGTATTAAGTATTTGAAAAAAAAATTTCAAATACCATTCAAAAGTTCAACATAATGCAAATAGAATTACAATTAATAATCTCCCTTTGAAATTTACATTATCTTTCTTGAGTACTAACTCTTATACAAACATTTGAATTGAATTTTTTTTTTTTTGGTGCTAGAGAATTAAACTCATGAGTACTCAACCACTGAGCCACATCCCCAGCCCTATTTTGTATTTTATTTAGAGACAGGGTCTCACTGAGTTGCTTATTGCCTCGCTGTTGCTGAGCCTGGCTTTGAACTCTCAATCCTCCTGCCTTAGCCTCCTGAGCCGTTGGGATTACAGGCCCCTGCACCCAGCTTGAATTAATTTTTAATATTTTGGTAATGTTCCTCCATGTTATAATATCAAAATTTTCTTTGGAATTTTTACTTTAAAAATCCTTTTAGGATTATTTGATAAAAACTGAAATGAAGGGTCAGTGTAGGAGCATTTTTGTTGGTTTTACCATTTTATTAACTCCTAAAATATTACTATAACAAAAAAGTCTTATTTAAAGTACAAGATTGGCTTGTGTCCTTTATCACTAAAATAAGCCATTTTATTTTGAAATATCATGATGTAGAACACACCTCTATAAAATGGTCATTACAATTTTTCTGAGCCTTGCAAGTTAGACACTCTTCAATGTGTTCAGTTATTTCCACTCCAAATAAGTCTCAGTATGCTTGCACTGAGCTGTTTCCAAAGATGCAAGACTTCTCATGCTAATTCCAACACCATTCATGGCAAATCATGATAGTTATTTGTTCACTGAATTCCCAAATTTCACCTCCTTTGGGTATCTTTCCCCATATAATTATATAACACTTAAAAGCACAGGCTCTGCATTCAGAAGACCTGGGTTCAAATGCTGGACTTGTCCTTTCCTTGTTGAGTGACCTGGGCAAGTTGCTTTACTCATAGGATTAAATGGAAGATGTTAAAAATGGCAGGTCTGTGATATTTATGAGTGCTCAAGAAATGAGTTGAAATGATACAACTTCTTTTCCATAAAGAAGTTAAGGCTATTCTTATTCTTAAGCCTTAAGCAACTTGTGAAAACATAAAACATAGAAAGCATGGAACTTCAATCAAATACGTGAAAGACATCCCTACAGTAAAACCCAAATTTATTAGTAACTGAAATGTGAAACTCTCTTTGGAATTGTAGGAACTGGGGGTGACATAATGTTGTGGCAACAGATGTTCATTTAAAAACACAAATCAAATTTTAGATTTGAGTTGGTCATATACTGTGTAAGATCTAATCAAGACTTGTAAACTCAGGTTATTAAATATTGAATAACCTCCTCATTTATATATGAAGAAACTTAAATCCAAAAAGATTAACATCAAAGCAGTTAGCAAGAAAGTTCAAACTTCTCAGGGACCAGTCATGGCCAGTCATGACTTCTTTTGTTTTTTAGTTGTCAATGGACCTTTATTGTATTTATTTATTTATTTGTTTGTTTGTTTATTTGCTGAAAATCAAACCCAGTGCCTCACCATGCTAGGCAAGCACTCTAATACTGAGCTACAACCCCACTCCTAGTCATGGCTTCTTGATTTCTGTATCCTTAGTGCTTTAAGAGTTCTTGAAACATAATGTGTATCAAATAAATGTATGTTCACTGACTGACTGACTGAACGAATGAATGAATGGATAAATCAATGAATGATAGTAAAGAGTCAAAAACATCAGTATCTTTGTTCTCATTTGATCTTTGTTCTGATTAATTGATAGATATATCTACTGATCCAGAGACTTTCTCAATATGCCTCTGACCTATTGCTCTCCAACTTTCTCTTGCAGTTGCATACAGAACACAAAGCAAGAGTAAAAATAAACACATTTAACAGGTGATATATTTTTCACTAAAAGCAGGAAGCAATACTGAAAACAGGTATTGATAAAATGTTGATGGATAAAAGAAAAAAAGTGTTCAAAGAAGTTTGGGATCCATGGAAAGAGGGAACTCCCACTCTGTTGATACACTTTTGCAAACATGTAATGTAGCTGCTGGATTCAGTTCATTTATCTAGTCCTCCATAGAGTCCTTGACTTAGATTTTTTTTCTTTTGCAAGAAGACATGATTTCTTTGCAAACCCCCTGTGTGATTTTCATGATATGCAAGGACTTATTAATGGAAAAGTAAATTCTGAAAGCAGTTCTGGGCCCTCGATAGAAGCCTACACTAGGAGCGAAAGGCAGCTTTATTCCTCAGCATGCCTAAATATACCTGTGTGGATTGAAAAAGTTGTCATTGAATTACTGCTCATGCAGAAGAGAGAAAATTAAATGGGAGGCTATTTAAAGAAAATTACAACTAATAGAAACATCAGATTTACAAAGTCACTGCTCTGCTTCAGAAATCCTTTAGTGTCTCTTAAGTCTTAAAGCACAGTCCTCCTAATGGATTTGGATATGTTTCAATTTTAATTTCCATATTCTTGCTGCTTTGCTGGAGGGATAGAGAAATGGTTATCTATAAGAGTTGTTTTCTTCTTCCTATAAATCATGCCCCTAATATTCAGTGGTGTAAATAAAACTAAGTAATCAGTAAAAGACTGTTTACAACACTCTATAATAATATCATTCTTGTCTATTGTCATAAAAAAAGAAAAAAAAATGTTATGCTCAAACTTAATATGTTAGAGTAAGAAAATCAATGAAGGCTTTTTCCCCCTTTATTTCAAGAAACATCTTGAGACCCTATAGCTTGCTATGCCACAAATAGTTTTTTGTATAGAGTGCTTATAAAGTTTCATGATAAATTGTTGTCAAGGTAAATGCAATCTATATTTTCTCTGTCTGTCATTTTACTATTGATTCCATAAAGAAATAGTAGTCTGCCAAATGACATGCAAACACCTATGTCCAAAAATGAGCTGGAATTGTTTCAAATTATCTTCAACAGCATGTATATTTGCAGTCAAAATCACTGCTAAAGGTTTGTGAGAACCAAGTCAGTCACCTAAAAACATAGTTGATTTGCTTTAAAATTATCAAGCATTGGGGACATGGCTACTGTAGGGGAGCAGGCAAGATGCTGAGTGGACTAGTGACAGAACATAGTAACGAAGCACACAAGATCTTTGGTCAGGTGGGATATTCCAATCCCAACTCCCACACTTTCTGGCTGTGTCACCTTGAACATGCGTCATTATTTCTCTGTGCCTCAGTTTCCTTATGTGATAGGACCATGTGGATTGTAAACCAGATGATAAATGGGAAGCACTCAATAGCATGTTGCTATATAGAATACATTCAATAAAAATTAGGTCTTGGATTAGCGTTAATGCTGCCGCTATGTCTGTCTTTTACAAATTAAATGCTTAAAATGTGTCCTCTACTAGCCCAGAAAAAGTGTTGTCAGAAGTTCCCAAATTTGTGGGTTAAGTACTAAATTTTATTATCAATTTGTGTCTTTGCCAGAATATCTCTGAAGGTGTATGACTAAAAAAGTCATATCAAAAGGGGAAAAAGAGGATATGGGCCAGAGGAGAGGCAGAAAACAGACATAGGCTGGTAGGAGAGGCAGAAGTTGAGGGAGGTCCCAGCTGGCTGGAGTCCATCATGCTATTACAGGTTACAGGGCAGATGAGAGTGTGTGCTGACAGAAAGAAAAGCAGAGGAGCCAACTGAGCGGTGTCCTGCCAAGAGTTTAGCTTGGAGGCTTCTCAGAATACAACTGTTGGTTGGTAAGGCTGTCAAGACCAGTGATTCCGTAAACAGACTTCTACTGAGAGTTTAGTCTATGCCATGAACTAGACTAGGTTCCTTTCCCCAAGAACCCACCGGATAACAATATGATTCTCTTCATCCTCCATAAGGAGAGGGTGAATATGAAAAAAGCAAACACTGAAAGGAAATGAGTTATCCTGCTGGTGGGCAATGATAGGTTTCAGTATGGGTAAAATGATGAATGTCAGGCAGCTGCCCTACCCCTTCTTGCAGCACCAGCCCTCATTTTAATTGCCGGCTGCTTGTCCACCTACCACGCTGAACTTTGAACCCCTGGAGGGTCTGGTCTATGCTTGTTCAACATGACTTACCAACCAAAATAGCACTGAATCGTTCTGTAGTTTTCTTGGATTAGCCTCATTCTGATTAAATGTGTTTAATTTCCTTAACTAGGATTGAAAAAGTCACAAGCTTTAAAATGGCAGTGACAATTAGTAGGATTGTCAAGAACGATATGAATAGAGAGGTGAGAATACAGAAATACTTCACCAACATAAACTGGAAGAAATCTATAGGTGAATAAGGAATAGAGAAACTGAGGAAATCTGAAAGCAGAGAATTATCACCTTGTAATTGAAATATGACAGTGGCTGTGTAGGATGTGTGTGCTCATTTATAATGCAAAGCAATACAGAGAACGTGCTGGAACTTCTTTCTCACCGGTTGTGTAATTAAAACAAATGAGTTTCCATTCACACTAATCTGCCAGAGTTCTTTCAGAAGGTTCTATTTAGAAGAGAAATGACTATGTTAATGTTTTTAAACACTAAAAGATATGAAAGAAGCATGCTTGCTTTCCCCAGTGATGATTGTTTCCTTAATAAAGGACCAAGGTTAAATTAAATAAAAGACAAAAGAAGAAAGAAAAAAGACAAAGAAGAATTCTAATTTTAAAAATCATTTGGCAAGTATACTATCATTTCAACACCAACAAGCACACGTGGTTAGTTAGTGACCCACACAAGGGAAAGGACATCTTTCCCTTCCCCCACCAGCTGAGAATGCACTCATTATTTTCTATCAATTCTCTGTAGAAATTTCGATTTCTGCAGAGCTCTTGTTCAAATTGTAGAAGCACAAAGGGTCCCAGAAGAATCTGAGACTTCTCAGGAAAGAATATCAAGATAATGTGCCAAAATAAATTCATAGGCCATAAATTCCAAAGCACCAACCAGACCCCTAAGGAATCAAGAGATTTATTAAGAGGATGACTGTAATTGAAAGTCAGGTGTGTAGCCCGTCATGCTTTTCTTTAACTCACTCAACAAATGAAAAGAAAAATATAACTAACAGCAAGCAATTACAAGTTCCAATAACGTGATATCCAAGGATAATCACATTTTGGATACAGAAAAAAATCATGAAATCTGAACATTTCATCATTCCAATTTTACAGTACAAAAGGCAAATTGCTGGAGGACACTTAGATTGAGGCCTTTCCCTGATCCATCATGGAAGCTTACTTATTTGTTACTTTTCATGCACTTCACTCTAGAGGGGAAGACTATATTTATCTATAACGCAATGCTAACGAATGCAAATGCTGCCAAGCCCATAAAATAATGCTTTGCTCAGATATCAGAAGGTAACTCCTAAAGGAGAAAGCAAATCAAACAGATAAATAAATTCTAGTTCAGAGAAACCTATACTGAAGCATATGTTTCATTTGTAAGAAACATGGAGCAAAACCCATAAGGTTGATACTTAAACACAAAGAATTTAGGTTGGGTATCAGGACAAATTCTTAACTAATAAGGGAATGTAAAACAGAAAATCTGTTACCAAACTCTAAACTTGAAACTTCCCTCACAAGGAACAATACTGTTTGTTTACATATAATAATCATATTTCAACACAAGAATGACAAGATACAACCTGCTCCTTAGAATACTTGCTTAAAAAAAAAACCTTGCTTAAATTTATATGAGTTGTTTGTTTCATAGGAGAGTCTGCGTGTGTGTGTGTGTGTGTGTGTGTACATATTTTAAGATACATTTTAGGAAAATGGGAGGGAGGGAAGAAAGATGATATCCTTTTACAAAAATGGTAGACCTACCTTTTCATAAGATCATATATATAATCCTCAAAGCTGTTGCAGTCTCTGTAATCATGAGTCATTTACTCTAATTGGAATGTGTATTCCTTTCTTCCTGTAAATCACATTTTCCATTCTATCCCTCTACAGACAAAGTAGAGAGAAGCACTTGCGGTTATGGAATAGAGGGAAGAAACACTGGACCTGAACTAAGAAAACAAGATATGAAGGAAGAGAATAGATACGATGTAGCAATTAAATAAAAGGTGTGGGTCAGGAGTTGGGAGCAGTTGATGAGAAGTACAGTAATAAAGAAGTTGCAGATTCAAAGGAAAGCTAATGCCTTCAGCCTTGGATAAGAAAAATAGATAATGAGATATTTTGCTATATTAGTAACAATTGCATCTCGGATGGGGTCCAAAATGGCCTTTTCTTTCAGGTGTTCTTTATGTTATAATGAAATACCAATGAATTATTTTCATGGACCAATAAGATATGCAAACCAAGGAAAAATATTTTATATTTAAAAATTTTCTTTAGAAACAGTAATATGTGCCACATTCCTGATTACATTTATTTAATATAAAAATAATTCACAGCAGATTCTATATTAATAAATTTACCATAACGTTAAAAATGTGCCATCCACTTCCAAAAATGCTTATATTGACTATTGGATTCTCCCTTTAAAAGAGAGAAAAATATTGCTAAACTCAACAGGGAGGAATTATCTCTAGTTATACAAAGAAAATTTCATACTCTTAACTTCTGTGAAGCAACAGACTGAGGAGACTTCCAATAACACCTTATCTGAAAGTGTAGCACACACAATGACTACATTGCAATGCTTCTAAGAACTGAAAATCAAATACCTAGCCAAGGATGTGATATTTCATTTGTTATATATAAAATTCTATGCAATATGAATGCAACAATATTATACAATGAAAAGCAATTTTAGGAAAATCTAAGACAGTTCACCAGTTTTAAGATTCAGCATAACCTGGGTGCCACTCATTGGGAATAACATTGATATTATAGACTTTGCTCCATTTTTCCCTCAGTGGTTATAATATCATGGCCCTTTGGTGATATATGCTATTAAAGGATCCTGTGTCTGGCTCTATCTTCCCACAATCTTTTCTCTCAAATTAATGATGTGAAATTCCTGCATATAATGCTACTGTTTTAATTGCACCAGCCAATGGGGTGATTTTCATCTTAAATGATTCAGGTAATGATTTTGTACTCGAAATGCAAAAGGGAGATAAACTTCTTTTTGACTTACATTTCTCACTTCAATGAAGTGTCATGTAGATCTAAGTTCGACCAAAAATATGTACAATGGCACTTAAAAATTGACATGTAATTTCCTGTACAGAGTAAAAGAAAATATTTCTAGAAATGTAATGGTAATAGCACTTTCTAAATTGGCAGAGGCAGAGGGAGAAGGTTTTACTCTCAAATGATGAGAGTTGTCATAAGAATTTACTTTATGGACACCAATTAGAAGAGTTGATCAGGCAATACAAAAAGATATTTTGTTCTTGTCCAAATAAGAATCTTTCAAAAGAAGAAATGAGTGAGCGGAGAAAATTTAACACTTTCAAACAGCTTCACTCAAAAAATTCTGATGCTCACTTTTCAATCAAACCCATAGATGCATGAGAATCCATAAATATTGGACTTAATTCTCAATTTCTCAGAGAGGAAAAGGACTTTATAGAAGTACCAAGAAGATATTTGGGGAAGTTTTTTTTTTTTTAATTTTTGTCTTTTTTTGCTTTAGAATGCAACAATTCCTTGGTATCCACAGGAAATTGGTTCCAGGACTTGCTGAGAATACTGAAATCGTCAAATACTGAAGTCCCTTATATAACATGACAGTATCATAGTATTTGCATATAACCTATGTACATTATCCAATATAATTTGTCACCTTTCGATTACTTATAAGAACTGACATAGTATAAATAGTTGTTTTACTCTATTATTTAGGGAATAGAAAAGTAGGAAAAAATTCTGTTCATTTTCAGTACTGACACAATTTTTTCCAAATAATTTCTATCTGTGTTTGCTTTAATGTGTGGGTGAGGAATCTGTGGATATGGAGAGCTGACTGTATGCCCTTTTAGCCTCAAGACCACAAATTACTTAATGATTATGAACTCTTGGTATAGACAAGAATGTATACTAACTTTGAACCAGGAAATTTAATCTTCAAATAGTTAATTCATCTGACTGCAAGACCCATTATTCAGATAAACTTCAGTGTACCTTCAAACTCTTAGTCCCACACCCATCAATGCATTAGGAGTCAAGGTATTTTTCTCCTCTAAAATGTATTGTAGTCTGTATTGTAGTCTGAGAGAAACCCCATTATAAGCCTGTATTTTGTAGTATAGTAACTTATGCACATGTTTTATGGTCGAAGGAACTGAATCTTCACCTTCACTTAGAGTGATTCACTCAACCACCAAAACACTATACTCGGTGTCTTAGTTTTCTCCACCCTAAAATAAAGCTAGTGAGAATTACTGCCTCAATGCGTTGTCATGAGGATTGCCTCATTTAGATGTTGTGAAAACATCTGAAGAATTTTTCATAGTGACTGGCAGATAATTTGCTCCTCTTAATACTTTAGCCTTTAAAAATAATGTAAAATATATCAGCATACAATTATATTTGTATATTTACATATAAAATTATAAAAATTATATTTGTTGAGCAGTCCCCATTTTTTCTCATTTTCTATAGCCCCTTTTAAATTCCTATAGAGTTCAGGCAGCCAACTTGAATGAAAATCATTGTGCCAGGTTTGATTTTCATTTTTTCTGAAACAGACACTTTTTGCATATTAAACACATAGGGATGTCATCTATTTCCACAAGGAAATATGTTTTCCTATTTGTGTTCTATGTGCTCCACTGTCAAATGACTTTCCTGATCTTTTGTATAGTACAAAAAAATGATCAACAATGCTTACGCTAAGATGAAAAGGCAACTGGACTTAGCCTGCGTTAGAAGAAGCTAGAGTGAGAAGTGACAGTGCTGAATTAGAGACACACGTCACCATGTAAAGGGAGCAGCCGTGACTCATCCCTCGGGATTGCAGCCTCCCAGGAATGTGACTTCCAGATCATCTGATTTTTCTTTTTTTGAAAAAAAAATTATTATACATAAGTGGGATTCATTATACCATATTTGTAAGTGCATGTATCATAATTTGATGAATCTTATTCCTCAGGACCTTCTCTTTCTTGATTTTTCAATAGGTCAAAAATCTTATGTATAGTTTTTAGATATTTAAATATTTGCAACATACTCAGAATAGTCTTAAGACTTTCATTCTAAACTGCAAGCAGAATCTAGGATAAATGTAACAAGAAACAATGATGTTAAAATTGTGTTTACATGTATTTATTTAAAAATGTTAACTATTCATGTAGAACTACTTTATTTTTATGGTCTTCAACAATAAAATTTTGAGTTTTATGTAACATTTTCCTCTACTACATGCACACAAACACACATATAAACTTCCACTAATATTATTTTGTAGAATCTACATATAATGTTCATAATAAAATTTGTGTTGTGTGTATGTGTGATATATAGACACACATATACTCAAATATTGCCCTTGATATATTTCATATTGTTCCAAATTCTTATTACAAAAATTCCCAAATATTCAGAGAAATTGAAAGCATAACTTCACAAACACCATGAAGCCTCTCCTAGATACTGTCAAGCAACTCATAACATTCCAGGCAGTAACAGACTGAGTATATTACAGTGCTACTAAAATAAGATTGTAATAGAGCAGAAAAATTCTTATTGCTTAATGACAATAGCTCCATGCATTACTGACGTGTGTTTATGATGCTGGTGTAAACAAACCTAGACTAATGTGATTATTTTTGTCTTAGTTCTCAATAAAAAATTTAACAGTAAAAAGAAAAAACAGACAAAATGCTTATAGAATAAGAAGATTAAGAAAGAAAATATTTTTATACAGCTGCACAATATATTCATATCCTAAAATAGTGCTACAGAAGAGTCAAAAATTTAAATTTTAAAAGTTTATAAAATAAAAATTTACAGAAGCTAAGATTAATTCATTATTGAAGAAAATAAAATATTTTATAAATTAATAGAGCATAAGTAGAGAGTTTATGAAGTTTACAACAGTGTATAGCCCCATCCTCAGCACGGTCTGTGCTCAATAGAAGTGTACTATTTTTTTAGTTTTATACCTTATTATACTGTACATTTTCCATATTTAGACACAAATATTTAACATGGTATTACAACTGCCTACTACTATATGCCATGTAGTGCTGGAGCCCAGAAGCAACAGAGTAAACCATATATCCCCAATGTGTAGTAAGCTAAACTATCTCTATTTGTGTAAGTAGATTCTAAGATGTTTGCACAATGACAAAATCACTTAAATACATATTTCTTCAGAATACATCCCCATTGTTAAGTGGCATATAATTGTATAATGGCTGTTATTTTACCATATTTGCTATATTTTTTCCACACCCTTTGAAAGAAGTTCCAGCTATTATAACTCTACATTTCTCAATTTTTCACCATGCATTTCCTCAGGATTTTTAAAAATCTCTGCATCAATCAGGCAAAGGAGATCTTTATCTTTTAAAATCATAAATATTATTGTGTCTTTTTTGTGTTTTCACTCAGCTGTGTATTAATTATACACTGATGCATGTAACAAGCACTATTACATGCTTTCAGTTTGATGATATGCTAGGCCCAGAAATTAAAAAATATCTCAGTGGCTCCCAAAAAGCTCAGAACATAGTGTCAAAGATGGACTTGTTCTGAGACATCAGTATTATGATTCAGGCAAGAATAAGGCTGTATGGAATTTCAGAAATTATAGGTAAAGTATAGTGGGCAGAGAGTCACTGCTGAATCTGTGTTGAAAAGCACTTTAGCCTCATGATACTTAGAAGTTAACCTGAAGTTAGGCAGATGAAGAACTCAGATGAGCATATTCTAGGCCTGGGAGGAATGTGTTCCAAGGCATTGAGGTGAAGATGATGTAGTATGATATAGTCAGGACCTAGTTGTAGGATCTTAATGCAAATAAATGTGTCCTTATGAGCCAAGACGAAGCCCAAGTACTGGCTAGTCATTTTAAACTCTGTTCTGTTTGGTTATGAATAACCACCATAGTCTAGTGTAGAAAATATTCCAGTATTTTCAGAAGAAAGGTATTAAAAGCATATTAAGGACTTTTTCACACATTAAAGAATTTTAACACATTGGAAAGGTTGAAGCAGCAAATCAAAGCTTGGGCCTCCAGGAATGACCCAGAAAACCATAGAGTTACTTCCCCTGAGGACACTTCAAGAACTATGCTGAATCAGCAGCTAGCTACACCCATGCACAGGACTCTGCAGGATGGGCCTGTGCATATTACTGCAGGGAACCCCTGGATTCCATAACTTACCTGTCAATGACAATAATTAAATGTAGGTCAAAAGATGACCTCAGCCTCATTTCTACCTTGAAATATTCAAAAAAAATTAATCTAATGGGCAAAATAATTTGTCTCTAGAATCTCAGATACAATAAAGTCTTAGAAATGCAGGCTTTTAGCTTTATAATCTTTTTCACTAGAATGAGTGTCAAGTGGATTTTAAGATGTCAATAAAGGATATCAAGTAATATTCTGAACCACTCACATGTTCTATCTAGTCTCTTTCTTAACTGATTGCACTGTCTAGACCACTGATTAAGTATTCTAAGGTAAAGATTACAGCCCAAAGTGTTTCCTTTTATTTTTTATTCAGTATAAACTGCATCAAGTTCATGCAGAAGGATAAACCTGTAATCTTGATCTATAAGCACCTTAGAACAAACAATTTAATAGTCCAGAAAATCCATTCACCTCCTAATAACCTTAAATATATAAATGTTTGTTTTGGAGGATGATAAAACATAAAAACATAATGAGAAACTCATTACATTATCCTGAATTTTAAGCTAAAATAAATATGTATTTACTGAATTAGAATTAGTTACTGATAGAAATGTTACTATAGTAACAATATAGATAATTTTTTATACATCTGAAAGACAAAATGTTACTCTTTGAGATACTGAGATTAATGTTAGAAAGCATCATTGCATATAAAAATAATTAATAAGGACCTTAGAAATTATATGATTCCAATCCTACTTGATGTATCAATTTTCCTAAAATATCTATTTCAAGTGAAGATCTAATTTCTACTTGCATATTTTAAATCAGAAACTATGTGCCCACATAATTAGTCTAGTCCATTTTTTTAACTAAACTACAGTAAACTATATCCCAAATTCTAGTCTCCAGTCCTACTACTGACACTGGAGCTAATAAAATTAAGTCTATTTCCTCTTTGAATTACGGACTTTTAAAATATTCAAAGTCTGCAATCATATTATCCCTAGATCTCCTCTACTGCAAATTAAATAATCAATTATTTACAGTCATAGTTTTAGGCCATCATGACATATTTGGTCCGAAAATTTGAGAATATAGTTTAACTACATTTAGTGTAGGCAAAGCATGAACTACAAATTTTGGAGGTGCACCATATACAGCATTGCTTTGAATTGACCTTACTATCAAATAAAATACAGTATTTTTCAAAGGCAATGCTCTTAAGCCACATCTCTTTATATTATTCACATATAGCTATAGCATCTGTAATTAAGTCCCAGAGTTTTATTACTATAGATATGAATTTATTGAAACATATGAATTTTTATTTTTTGATTTATAATCTCACAAAGATAACTGCAATACTTCTAAGCACTGCATCCTATTTCAGTCATAAGAAATAAAAAATACAAAAAGAAAAAGAGTGGTGATGAAAAATTTCACTTGTATTTCATTGGTCCAATATATGTCAAATAGCTATCCCAAGTAGCTAATGAGATTAAAAATCAAATATTTGGTTTCCAAGCTACTCTTGGTGTACATCAGAAAGAAAAGGTGGTAACAAAAGTCAAACATCAGCCAACTCATAACATATGCAGTAAGCACTTATGTTGGCTTCCTCTGATCACAGTTACTTGCAGTAATATTCATAATATCCTTTTAATTATTCACTCTAGAATTTATTCTTATGATTATTATTGTATTCATTATTCTAAAGCTTGTGGATATCACTTACTTGCTTTCTTTAAAAATAAGAATAACAGTTGCCAATTGCTCAAACACTTATACCTTGCTCTATAATTTTTTGAGTCCTTCATTTCATGGGTGTTCAGTGATTTTCATCTACAAGTTCTTTCAAAAAACTGGTATGCAATTAATGTACTCCAATGAAGTAGAACTCATTTCAAACCATCACAGGCACTTTTGCCCTCTCTTTGATAACTTGGCTTAATTTCCCTATTACCAAAAAACTTTCTATCCTTCTAAGTGTGAAGTTTATTCTATCCAACAGGGAAAAGAGAAAACAAGCAAGCAATGGTTGCTTACATTTCACTTTTCTCATATTTTTCACAGCTGTTTCTAACACCGCATGTAAGCTTGCCTTTCTCTTCCTCCAAATACAAACAGAAAAATTTCTATTCAAACTTCTATTTGAAATCTTAGACCAATTCATTCATTTTATCTGACCCTGTAGAAATGTCTTCCTGGAAGTCTCAAAATCAAGTCAGATAAACACATTTCATCACAGCAGCATAACTAGCATAAACCCTAATAAAACTTAACTGACTCTCCTTTTTACAACTGACACACAGAATTAAGTCTAAAGATGTAGCAGTCCACACCATTTCCTAAACTCCTAAGTTAATACGCCACAACCACTACAGGTTACCATAGTACATAAAGAAATAATTGGTGGACTAGCTCCAATTGTATTTTTGTCACATTAGTTTCTTATATAAAGGTTAGTATAGTACATAAAGATATGGAGATAAAACAGTCATAAAACAACAGAATTCTCATAAACTTCAGTGTATTGTCCCCAGGTTGAATATAGGAGGATATTTTAAATCTCTGAAATCAAAACTGTATAAAATTTAACAAGTTAATGAGGTGTCGTGAATAATATTAAAGTAAATAAATTTCCTTTATGCTCTCATCATCCTGAGAACTGTCTGGAAAACAATCAAAATGGCTACTCTCTCTTCCATGATTAAAAATTTCTGCCAAATACTATAATAACCATATTAGGAATAAGTAAAAACCCCAGTTTATCAAGAGTCTTTATAATAATAAGCCTATTTAATGCTGTTTACCTTGAAGAAACACAAAACCTCACCGTATGATTAATGAGTCTGAAACTTTTAGCTTCATGAAAATATTAGCTAACCCAATGTTTTTACATCAGTCCTACCAATTAGAATAATAAAGGACTCTACAATTGTTAATTTAGAAAAACTCAGTTCTATAACAACATAAAATATTTTCAAGTGCTAAAACATTAAAAGTTTGCACTGTATTATACAAGATGTATGATTATTCATGCTAACACAATGGATACTGCAAACAATTTCATGTAAATTGCCTGACAGTTGAGGTCAGTATCCCTACGTATGTTTAGAGAAATTTGTGCTTGTCACTGTTTCTATTTATTTAATGTATAATTGATTAAATCCAGATGATATAGGTACACATTGATACCCATTAAGATAATATACTTTGGTTTTAGAATATACTTCAGAATATTGTGACAAATTTTATTGATATTCATAAAATAATATGGAAATTATTTCTGCAAAAAATAAACCTTGACTCTTGTTTATATCTGCTCATCTTGAAAATTTTACCCAAATTGTAATAGCATAAAATTTATGTATATTGAAGATAAAATTAGGTTTAATGAGTAAAGGACTTTTAATATTTCCAAAATTATTGTATGCATATAAGCTTGATGAAATTAAATCACTTCAATATTATTGAATAGCAAGTTAATGTTTTGTAGAAACCCTATTTGTCTCTAACTCTGGTCAAAAACAACAACCCAATTTATTTGGACACTACACTTTAAGGCATTGTTTCAAATTCTCACAAGAGTCTATAAGGATGGCATTAGTAGCTATTATAAATGACAAAACTTCTGAAACTTAAAAATGTAAGACCCTTACATGAGGTAGCAATGATTCAAATGCCTAATCTGAGTGAAGACATCATGCTACATACCATGATACCTCAGGTACAGCCCTAATCTAATGAATGAAAGGCTAGAACCTCATGACTGACCATTCACTTCTAGTATAGTTGCCTTATTTATTAGTTTTGTATGTATTCATGTTATCCATCAAGAATAAAATTTTAAGTGCTATAAGTAGTATCATATAATTATTCTTTATTCTTCTATGCACCAAGAACAATGGTAAATATCAACTGGATGTCTGATTAATGGCTATATCTAGGAAACTGATCTATTTTTTTCAACAAAATAGTATACATTGTGAGAATTCATATTGTTTTTAATTTACTTACAATTGCCTGGAGTTGATAAAAATAAGACTCTTGGCAAAATAAAGAATAAGCTCTGTCATCACTAATGTCAAATATGTGAAAAAAATAAAATCACAATCTTTATCTTACACAGAGATAGAAGTGGAGTAATTTTAAATACCAAAGCTATACTGAATAATAAAGTACCTGAAAATGGAGAGTTGATATTATAAGAATCAAGGCTTTAGTTCACAGTCATATAGCACTAAGAAATTTTGTGAATTTATTGCATAACATACTCATTATTATGTGAATTACCATAGTAGAAAATTAGAAAAAACAAATGACCCAAATGTACAGCTTGGTTCTGTTTAATAAATTGTGAAATATTGTGTGCTAATTAAAATGATATTATAGAATTTTTAAGTGATAACACCCATAATATATTAAATGAAAAGCTGGCTACAAAACAGTAAATAAGCCATGATCCAATTATATATGTGCATGCACGTGTGTGTGTATGTGTGAAGACAGAAGACTGGGAATCTCTATCAATTCTGACTGAGATTTCAGGATAATAAATAGCAAATGATCTCACATTCCAAAAGCAGTCACTGAAGTACAAGGGGAGTGAATTAATATCACCTTACTAAATCTTAGAACCACATCATCCACTACATCTGTGTCCCAAGTACAGAAGCTCATAATCTCCTCCATGGGGACTGGCTAATGGTTCTCCTGTTTTGCTGAAGTTGAAGATAAGGATGGTTTAGGAAAACCACTGAGAAAGCCTGATATGTGATGCAGGAATTCAAGGGACAAATTTACACCAAAATAATTCTGAAGGGTCTAAGGCTAGCTGAAGCAGTTTATGGGAACAGTGTAGAGAGCTCTTAGGGGAGGTATTTGAAGTCCACAAAACAGGAAAAAACAAGGAGTATGTTTCCTGTGGGCCAGTTTTGAGTTACATGAAGATGAGTTGTCCTTAGTTGCTTTGGATCTTGTCATTAATGGACATTTATTGCTGCATAGTAAGTAACTAAAAATCAGTAAAATACAAAATAAGTATGTGTTCTTTGGGATCTTTAAGCCAGCTAGAGATCAACTTGGGGTCACCTTGACAATTGTGTTCTAAGCAGTGGTGAAATTGGGTCCTAGGTCAATTCTGCTCCACATTTTTTTTTTCATTCTGAGGCTCAGGTTGAAGAGGCAGGAATGTTCAGTATTTGTAGATGGAATTACTACTCAGAAATATTTACTCTTTCCCACTTCTCCATGGAAGATCTTCTGCCTCATCAGCATTGGAATCTTCTGTGTGACTTCTTTTGACCAATGGGACAGTAACAGTTATTCAACACAAGAGGTCAAAAAACATGCCTCTGTGGTTATGCCATGCCTCTGTATGAGCCCTGAAAAGGACTTCATTGGGACTAAACTTTAACCCTAAAGATGGCAAGAGAATTGAAGAGCAAAATGAATAAAAAAAGAAAGGGAAACACTTCTCTTGCCCACTTTTTCCACAGCAAGCTTTCCCATGTGGAACAGTTCTGAGCTGGGGAAGGGGAAAGTCTACACTTAAAAAAAGGAAAAAACAAAAAAGATTTGGTTGGGTCTGACATTTTGATTATGAAAACATTTGCCTGAGATGAATTTGCATGTGAATATTTTTTATTATATAAGAATTAACAAAGTCCTACTTCTACTAAAGATTTTACTGTACCTCTGAGGATTTTGATTAAGGAGGTAGGAAGGAGGGGAAAGAGGGAAAGGTTTTATGATTGTACCTCATGAGTCCTGATTTTGATATGAAATGTTAATACTTACATAGGTGTGTGTGTGTGTGTATGTGTGTGTGTGTGTGTGTACTGAAGAGGTAGAAACTTGAAGAAAAAGTTCAATAGTAAAATTCTGTGGTTTTCATTATATACTTAATATAAACCAAGTCATTATTATCTTATTAATATAAAAAACACAATTTTAAATTACGCAGTTCAATAAAATACTACTTATTTTACCACAACATAAACAATAGTAAAACATATGTTGTAAACCATATTAAAACGTTTTTAAAAAAACAAACATTTTTGGAAAAAGAAACAAGAAAATGGTGTAATACCATCAGCAATCAAACAATTCTTAGTGTTATCCCATGGCAACAGAAAACTCAGTCCTCAACATGAGAGTTAGCATGCATGCTCTGTCGAGTAGCATTTGCAGAAACTAATTAGGCATATGGAATAGAAAAATATCTTTCCTACCAGTACTAATTTCTCAGGCTGTATACATCCTACAGGGTCCTTCTGAGACATATGCTTTTTACTTAGTCAGGGTATTAAATGCACCAGATCACCTGGGAGAGAGAAGAAATCCATTTGATTCTTCAATAGCTGAGGCTGCTTTTTCTTTTTCACATTTTTGTTGGTACATTATAGTTGGAATTTGTTATTACATATTTATACATGCATACTATATAACAATATAATTATGCCAATATCACTCCCTTGAACTTTCCCCCTTGAAGTTGTTCTCTTTGATTAAACCTAGTGTTGTTGTACAGTAGTGGATAAGGCCTGGAAGCAAAGGCATATGGGTCCTTTACTGTAGGGAGGAAGGCAATCCATAAGATCTAGGAAATGCCCTTTTCTGAAGAACCCAGCATGAGGTAGAGTGGCATTCAGGTGGCAAGTGCAGGGGAAGGTAGGAATAACAGACAAGAAAAATTATGAAAAAATAATATGCTTTAATTAATTTTTTTTCTCAGATTGCCCTGCCAAAGAAGCCAAAATGAGGCATGTTGCAATCTAGAGTATAAATCAGACTGTAACTGAGAGATAATGCATAGAGAGTTGAGATGATTTAGAACTTCCTGTGACTAACCATTAGGGTAGAGGATATGGCTACATTCTGCTAAAGAGTGGGGTCTACTATGGTAAAATATGAAAACTGAAATGTCACTATTTCCTCCACTCCTGTGCTTTCAATGGCTGCTGCCACTTGAGAAACAAGAAACTGGAACAAGAAACACTGCTAAGACTGTGGCTGAATGGAAGCCATCAGATCTCAACCTGATACTTTCTCTCCATATAAAATGTCCTGCCCATAAGTGAATGAGAACGGTTCAAGTCAAAGCCATCCAGAGTCTGTTATACACAGCATTAACTTTAACAGGTTATTAAAACAAATGTCTCATTTCAGGACCATGCTCTGGCTAAGGCCATAAGGGCAGGAGAAATGAAATCTGACACTCCGAAAAGAAACACAAGTGGAGAACAGAATCAGAAGTATTTTTTTCCTCAATTTGAGATGGTTTATCTGAAAAAGTTTATGACCACTTTTGAATGCTATATTTTCATTTCAGCTTTCAAATAAGTTATACATCACTGATTCTCGATTAGATTGACTCTTACTTATGTCCTTTGTCACAAGGGGAAAATATCTTTAAAAATCATATTTACATGAACAGAGAAAGAACAGAGTGTAAACTCCTATTGTGTGTGGGTTTCATTATCTTCCTATGGAACCCATATTGCACATTTTATATGTTGAACAAATAATAAATAATCAACATGTACTAATGGTTTTATTGACTTTGTCAGTGCTGTCAAATCTCAACTTCCTAGAGAGATATAAGAAACCTTTGCAAAGACAATTCATAAATAATGATCTTCTTGTAAGGAAATCTTAACTGACTGCTTTGTATTTCTCCATGGTTTCTTATATCAAAACAGAAAAGTTTGTTACTTGTCACCTTTGCAGTGCAAACGGAGACTGCAAATGTTTATGGTGTTAATAATTAATTGCTCATATGTCATTACCAGGTTTAAAGGAATTCAAACATTTTGGTGAAGGTTGCAAAGCACCAGCCTGGGTTCTTGGTAGAACTGCTTAAGAAAAATCTCATCCTTAAGCTCAAGTATTTTTACGACCCAGTGTTCAGTTAGGCTTTCGGAAGCTCCTTTGTGGGGTCTCAGAAATCATAAACACACACCCAGTTTTCTCCACTGAAAGCTCTTTGCATGACTAAGTCTAAAACAATATGTCAAAATGTGTCAAAATAGGGCCTTCACCAGAATGCCTGTTGAAGTCTATGGCATCCAATAGGATCATTATTAACTGACTGAAGCCCAGAGAGCAATGAAATAAAATGCTAACCCAGGAGATTTCCTGACTGGAATACATTTTGAAGATACAGAAATACATACGTACAAACATACCTTCAAGCACATGCTCTCATCAATATTCTGTTGTTATTTTTGAAAAGGGGTATCATAACTTTATTGTCAATCAGATGATTCAAAATTATGTACTAAGTTAAGAAAATGTGCTAATTATTTACAAATATTAATAAACACCTGAAACTTCTGGGAAAACTACATATAAAAAATAGAAATCTATGCTTAAGTTTGGCATAGAACTTAAAACTTAAAACTTTAGAACTTAAAAGAACTTAAAACTATGCAGGGTATTGTCAGCAATATGAAAGACTATATTCAGAGTGAGATGTTATCAGTCATTTTTAAAAATAAAGTCATCAAGTTTTAAAAGTTGGTAAGTGGTTTTTAAAAAGTAGATAAATAAACATGATCAAAAGTCTACCCAAGCCGGGCGTGGTGGCTCAAGCCTGTAATCCCAGCACTTAGGGAGGCTGAGACAGGAAAATCGCGAGTTCAAAACCAGCCTCAGCAATGGCGAGGTGCTAAGCAACTCAGTGAGACCCTGTCTCTACATAAAACACAAAATAGGGCTGGGGATGTGGCTCAGTGGTCAAGTACCTCTGAGTTCAATCCCCAGTACCAAAAAAAAAAAAAGTCTACCCAAGGCTGGAAACTAGTGAGCCAGGTCCCTGGGTGGAATACCAGGTAGGATTAGTAGACCAGAAAGAAAGATGTGACAAATCTATAAATTCTGGGAAAGGAAAAGTTAGAGGCCAGGTAAATAATAGACATAAATATTGAGTGGATTTCGTGTTGTAACTTGCAACACTCAAGCACATATTCAGTCACAAATAACCTACTGGAGTGAATAAGGAAAAGTCACCAGCAGCCTAGGTCACTCCAATAAGATGTACAATATCAGCTACAAAGGAAGATACAGGATGTTGAGGAAGTTTTATTTGATAGCTTGAGATATTTTCACACAAGTATCTGTGTCTTGGAAGACCTGGGTATAATGATGTGCTAAACTTGAAGATTTGGAAGCTGCTATGATTTGCTTATGGTTTGTCTCCACAAAATGTCATGCTGTGTCTTGGGTCCAAATCATCAGTGGTGGAAGGTGGAGCCTAGTGAAAAGTATTCAGGTCACAGAGTCAACACTCTAATGAATGAATTTATGCCTTTCTCATAAGAGTGAGTTCTCTCTCTCTCATGGAACTCGGTTACCATGGGAGTACATTGCTATGAAGAGAGTCTGACTTCCTTGCTGCTCCTTCATACCCATGTACTCGCCCTTCTTTCCCCCATGAGATGAAGCATCATGAGGCTTTTACCAGATGCAGCTACTCATTCTTGAATTTCCTAATCTCTAGGATCATGAACCAAAATAAATTCCTTTATGAAGTACTCAGTTTCCAGCATTCTGTGATAACAACAGAAAATAAACTTAGAAAATTGGTACTGAGAAGTGGGATGTTGCTATAGCAATACCTGCAGAGGTGCAAGCAGCTTTGGGATTTGGTAATGGGAAAACACTTAAACAGTTTTTAAGTCAATGCTAAAAAAAGGCTAGAATGCCATCAATCAAGGGTCAAATGTGATTTTGATCAAGGGTCAGAAGAAATCAGGATTAAGAAAATCTGGAATTTCTTAGTGATAAAACAGTCATGATGAGAATGCCAACAGAAAAATAAATACTAAAGCCATCTGACAAGGCCTCAGATGGAAAGGAGGAATATTTTATGGGAACTAGAGTGAGAGCCATCCTTGTTATATAGTTTCAAAGAACTTAACTGTATTCTGTCCATGCCCTGAAGCTTTGTGGAAGGCAAAATTTAAAAGTGATGAACTAGGAACTAGGATTTCTGGTGCAAGAAATTGCTAAGCAATTGTAGAAGTGGTTTGGTTGACATAAGGGAGCAAAGGGATGGCTTGAAGGCAGAATTTAAAATTAAAAGGGAAACACAGTGTAAAATCTTGAAAATTCACATCCTGGTCATGTAAAGAACAAAAAAGAATGCTCAGGATGGCCAACCGTTTTTTGTTTTTTTTTTTCTTTGAAGAGATCAGTATAAACACAAAGGGATGAAGACGATATTGATCAGGGCAACGGGAATATGGCCCAAAGCCATTCCCAAGATCCTCAAGGTTGTCCTTCCTATGGTAAACACAGAACTCTGAGAGGGCAGGATGGTATGAGGGGACTGACCAGGGCACCCTGCACTAAGTTTGCTGACCAGGGCCACCTGCATCTCTGCTTCTTGCATCCTGGTCATGATACAGTCAGCCCCAGAAGTGGCTCAAATTGCTACTTGAGAGTGTGCAAGCAACACACCTTATATCCTAGTCCATGCGGGGTGCTATTTCTGCAGGCATGTGAAACACAGAGCTATGGAGGTCTTCTCTTTTTATACACACATACTTGCCTTTCTACTTGCTGCATGAATTCAAGCAGCAAAGGTCCTTCCCCAGATGGAGCCACCTGACCCTGGACTTCAAGCCTCCATATCTGCAAACTGATTCAGCTTTATTTCTTTATAAATCACCCACTCTTGAGATTTTGTTATAGCAATGAAAAATACACTAAGAGGCCTGTATGTTAAACAAACATACCAGTAGGCCATGGAAAACTATAAAGACAGAGTGTAATTTTCTGAATTATTTCTATATATAAGTCATACTATGTACTCCATAATATACCCCATACTACATAAGTTATATATATCACAGTCCTGATCTACTAGGACTGATGGATTTAAAAGAAGAGGAAGAAAACAGATGTCTCTCTCTTGTTCTTGTTCTCTCCACCCCACATTATCTTCCTGTTCTAAGAGAAGAAAGGCCATGTAGCCATTATAAGCCAGGCAGAGATCCCTCACCAATAACTTAGTCAGATAGAAGCTTGATCTAATACATCCACCCTCCAGAGTTGTGAGAGTAAATATCTATTGCTTAAGTCTGACATTCTATAGCATTTAGTTATGGATGCCTCAGCAAACTAATACAAGCTTATTTTCTTGATAGTCAGGGGAACAAAGTGATAACAAAGCAGAGGAATTCATAAGCTACGTGGAACGAGGGAGACATAAATAAGGCTATACAGGGATTGATACTAAAGTGGAACACCACCATGAAGAGCCTACAGTCACTGCCTACAGCAAACCCAGAGAGAGAAACGCTTCTTTTCTCTTCACCTCTCACTTTAATTACAGCCCATTTTTCTGCTCAGCTCCTTCATTCTATTTCCCTTCAATCTTATTTTCTCTTCTTTTGTTTTTCTTTCTTTTCATTCAGTTTCTGTTGTCCTTTGTATTCTTCCTTCAAATTATTAATATATGCCCAAATAAATTATTCATTTGATATATATGTATCATATATATACTTATACCTATTTTGTCTCAACATAGTAAACTTCACCTTATAGAATGGCATGTGTGGGACAAAGTAGGTATTTGGATGTAAAGTATAGGTTATTTGCAGAGTAAAAGATGGAAATAGGAAAAGCTATTTTGGTGATTCACTAACACTGGCACAATCAATCCTGCTTTACATATTTAAACCAAACAAAGTGAATTTCCCAGCATGCAAATCCAATGAACCTATTGTAGTTAATGTGGAAGTGTGTGTGTATGGTGTGTGTGTGTGTGTGTGTGTGTGTGAGAGAGTGTGTGTGTGAGTGTGTGCCAAATCAAGTTTATGTAAGAATGGAAAAATGGAAATAATAAAATCTTGTACATAGATGACATAACCAAAGCACATATATTTCTTACTTAAACACTGAGAGTACAGAAAGCATTGTATGTGCCCAATCATGTGAATGCTCAGGCAAATAAAGTAGCCAATGAGACAGATTAGTATCCTATGCATAGCTAAAATAATTGAGAATACAAATCTATTTTTATATCCTGAATAATGTACCATATTGTGAGGCAGTGGGGTTTCAGTTTTCAGTTTCCACAAAATAGAAATTATCAAGGTGTTTGCCTTGCAGGACATATCTACAAGATTTGAAGCACAGTTTTAGCTTGCGGCCTTCCAGCCCCATCTAGCACCTAGAATCCCTGTGGAGAAGCAGCTGATCCCAAGTCATTATGCTAAAGTGATGCACATTAGCCATTCAGATGCACCTTGATGAATGTGAGTATCATTACATCTAACCTGACTACTCTCCTGCTGTTAAATCAGATGGCCTTGATGAAGATTGATGCATCTTTACAGTGGGTTTGTTAAATACTTTGCCAATTTGTGTTGTGCTATTAACACAAAATATAGTTCCAAATAAAAATTACTGATACTAATGAACATATTGCCCACTGTACTTCACTCTTGAAGTCTTATTTGTCTAACAAACACAAAGTGGTTTTTGTTATCTCTTGGAGTTGACCTTTAAAGACCATTGAAGCCTTTAGATCCTACTGACAACAACAAATACTTAATTCAACTATTCAAGGCTGAAATGCTTAACCAAGTTTACAAGTTTTGGAAAGTTTACTACATCATAAAGTTTACCAGAGATAGCATTGTATCCTGAAAGAAATCAGCAGATTAGAATCAGAGTGAGTTTTATCAGTGTAGTTAAGTGTAATATTCACTGTAGCCATTCAGAAAATGTTATAAGAAGGCTAAAGTCACAGGCTGTCAAGCAAATAATACAGAAGATCAAAGATGCTACTTCAAATAGAAACATGAAAATCATGCCTAACTACTTAATATGTCTCATGATGATAACAATATGTACAAAAAAGAAACCACAGTTTACAATTTACAAGAAATTTTCAGACACATATTCTCTGAAGAATTTCTCAATAGACAGTTATTGCATTACTGCCTCTCATTTCAGAGATTAGGAATGCAAATTCAGGGGCATGTATGCAGCAAGTCTAGAGAAAAGCACAACAGAGTTATCTAATTCCTGGCCCAACATCTTTCCATCTTCAACAAACTTTGATCTACACATAAGCAAAAATGCATGTCAGGCTATGATATACTATATTTCTTTAATATGTGTATTAATTAACTGAAATCCTCCACAATAAGAAGAAAGTAGGGCTTTCTTATCCAATGACATGAAAAGTCCCAATCAGTATTTTCTTTGAACTGAATGAGCCTTAGTCTCTGAGCCTCTAGTCTGGGCCAACTCTTGCAATGTGGAAAAGTAAGTTGACAGCAATTGCTGTGGTTCAGTGCTATGTACAGGTGTAATGCTTTGCTCAATGGCTGGCACAGTACATGAATATTTATATTCATATCACTTTAATTAGCACTTAATTTTATTTTTCAGAGAGTAAGCCAATTTTCTGAAAATGTGGATCCAGGAGGAAGCAGAGTATCTATTTATTATAAAAGTAATTGGAAATACATCAATGTAGTTGTTTGTGTTGCCATATTGAGAAAATAAAAACTTAAACTATACAATTATATGAATATGCCTGGCTAAGTAGTAGGCAATGGCATTTGCTTTGTGATGATAGCATTTCTGATTTTTATTTTTATTTTTTTTCTTCTTTTTTTATTTATTTATTCTACTTTGGTATACATGACAGCAGAATGCACTTTGATTCATTGTACACAAATGGAGCACAACTTTTTATTTCTCTGGTTGTAAATGACTTAGAGGCATGCATTTCTGATTTTTAAATTGAAACTGAAAAATCTCTGCATTGTTTTTCTTGTAGAAATCTTAAAATCATTAAAAAATGTTTCATTTTCTATCTTATTGAAAAATGTTTCATTCTCATTTAGTGAATGTTTAGAAATATTACTATTATAGAAAGTATAATGAGATGTTCTACCTCACAGATATGCACTGGTATTGTAACATACAATCTTGTCATCATAGATTATAACTTTTAAAAAGAGGGATTATATTCTAGTCTGTGCAAAATTTTGATAAACAAATACAGTAACAGAAAGTTCCTGAAAGAAATTATTCTTTGGAGACAGGTGTGATGGCACACACCTGTAATCCCAGCAGCTCAGGAAGCTCAGGCAGGAGGATCACAAGTTTGAGGCCAGCCTCGGCAACTTAGAGAGGCTCTAAGCAACTTGATGAGATCCTGTCTCAAAATTAAAAAAAAAAAAACTAAGAAGAAGAAGGGCTGGAGAAGTGGCTCAGACGTTAAGGTTAAGAGTAACTGCGATCAATCCATAGCACCAATAAATAAATAAATACAGACAAACACATACTCATACTTCATCTGTATACTTTAGACAAACTGATCATTCAAGAATAAATGAAAACAAAACTATTTTCTTAAAAAATTTCTCTTCGAGAAATAGAGAAATACTGGACGAGAAATAGAGAAATACTGGACGCGACATGGGGGAGGCGGGGGGCAGGAAAGGGGAATGGGTATAGTAAAGATAGTTGATAAAAAATATATATAAATATATATGTATATATATATATATATACTGTTCATTGAAAGTGCATATAAAGATGTTTAATATGAAGAATGTAATCTGCTTATAATTTTGTGCAAAGTTAGAAAAATTATGATTGTAACAATTTTTTTTCTATTTGCCTCAACAAATGTTTTCAGTGAATAGTGTGTACAGCTTCTGAAAATTTGTTTTTTTCTGTTATGTATTAAAA